>JAABOM020057473.1:0-52170 GCA_011800125.2 Solanum clarkiae | reverse complement strand
ACACTGAATTTGCACTCCAAGTATTCAGTTTTGGTCCTGCTCAATTTGAATCCTTTGGACTCCAAGGCGTGTCTCCATGCCTCTAACCTATCATTAACTTTAGTCCGAGTCTCAGCAATCAGTACTATGTTATCTGCAAATAGCATACACCAAGGTACCTCCTCCTGGATAGATCGCGTTATCTCATCCATCACCAAGGCAAAAAAAAGGACTCAACACAGATCCTTAATGGAGTCCTATATCAACAGGGAAATACTCTGAGTCTCCTCTTGCCATTCTTACTCGAGTTTTGGCTCCATCATACATGCCCTTAATCGCCCTGATATAGGCCACCGGGATACCTTTCACCTCAAGACACCTCCATAAGACATCTCGTGGAACTTTGTCATGTGCCTTCTCAAGATCAATGAACACCATATGAAGGTTCTTCTTTCTTTACCTATATTTCTCCATTAACCTCTGAACAAGTAGAATTGCTTCAGTAGTCGACCTATTTCTATACCTCCATACCGAATGCCTCAGTGAAATTGAAAGAATTGAAAGAACAATTAAAAGACATGCTTGACAAAGGGTTCATAAGGCCTAGTGTGTCACAAGGGGGTGATCCTATATTCTTTATAAATAAGATGGTTGGTACACTTTGAATGTGTGTGGATTATTGGCAATTGAATAAAGGTGACCATAAAAAACAAGTATCCATTTCAAAGGATCGATGACCTATTCCATCAATTACAAGGTGAAAGCTATTTCTGTAAGATTGATCTATAGTCAAAATATTACAAATTGAGGGTGAAAGAGAATGACATTCCATAGATCACATTTAGAACTCGATATGGTCATTTTAAATTGTTGGTTATGCACTTGGGCTAACAAATGCCCCCACTTCTTTCATGTACTTGAAGAATAGGATCTTCAAATTGTATTTGGTCATGTATGTGGTTATATTCGTAGATGACATATTGGTTTATTCACAAAATGTAAAGTATGATGAAGACTATTTAAGGATTGTGTTGCAAACACTAAGAGAAACAACTCTTTCTCAAGTTGAGCAAGTTGAGTTTTGGCTAAGGGAGTTGCTTTTCTTGGCCTCATTATTCTAGGTGATAGTATTGTAGTAGACCCAAAGAAGAGGGATGTAGTGAAGAATTGTGCTAGATCATTGTCTCCGTCCAATACTAGGAGCTTTTTGGATTTGGCCGAATATTATAGAAGATTTGATGAAGGATTTTCCTCCATTACTTCTCCTTTGACTAAGTTGACCCAAAAGAAGGTAAACTTCCAATGGTTCGATGAATGTGAAAAGAGTTTCCAAGTGTTAAAGGATCATCTTACTTTGGCTTCTATTTGACATTGCCCGAAGGTTTGGACGGTTTTATTGTGTATTGTGATGCCTCATATACATGCTTGTATTGTGTTTTGATACAACATGGAAAATTCATTGCCTCTGCTTCAAGGGAATTGAAAGTGCACAAAATGTATTATCTGACTCATAATCTTGAGTAGTTGCCTGTTATGTTTGCATTGAAGATTTCGTGACATTATCTTTATGGGATACATGTGGATATGTTCACCAACCATAAGATTTTGCAATATGTGTTTACCCAAAGAGATTTGAACCTAAGGCAAAGATGGTGGTTAAAACTATTGAAAGATTATGATATGAGTGTGATGTATCATCCTAGCAAGGCTAATATTGTGGCCTATACATTGAGTAGAGTGCCTATGGGCAGCATTACATATGTTGAGAATGGAAAGAAAGAGTTAGTTAAAGAAGTGCATCATTTTGCTCGTTTGGGTGTATGGTTGAAAAACTTAAACAATGGTGGTGTATTGGTTCAAAATGGGGCAAAATAACCTTTGGTAGAGGAGGTGAAAGCAAAACAAGACATGGATCTACTTTGGTTAAATTGAAGAAGTTGGTAGTTCAAAAGAAGGTAGAGGTCTTCTCACAAGGGGACATGCAGTGCTATGTTTCCAAGGGCGATTGTGTGTGCCCAATGTTGATGGCTTATGGGAGAAGATACTTGATGAAGCTCATAATTCCATGTATTGTTTTCACTTGAGATCCTCCAAAATGTATAGATACTTGAGAGAAGTATATTGGTGGAATAGCATGAAGAAAAACATAGAAAAGTGTGTGACGAGGTGTTCAAATTGTCAACAAGTGAAGGTATAATACCAAAGTTTGACTCAAGGAATTGATATACAGATTTGGAAATGGAAGAAAGTGAATATGAATGTTGTCAAGAGTTTGCCAAAGATTAGAAATAAATTTGACTCCATATAGGTGGTGTTGATAGAATAACGAAAACAACCCACTTTTTGCCGGTAAAGTCTACTTATAGTGTCGAATACTATGCTAAGGTTTACATTGAAGAGTAGGTAAGGTTGTATGGGGTACTGTTGTCCATTATATCAAATAGGATGCTCAATATACTTTTTATTTTGGAAATCGCTCTAAAAGGGCCTTGATACAAAGGTGAAGTTAAACACCATATTTCATCCTTAAACATATGACAAGTTTAAAGGACAATACAAAAATCATAAGATATGTTGAGGGCTTGCGTGCTCAACTTCAAAGGAAGTTCTGACAATCATTTATCTCTTATTGAATTTTCTTATAACAATCATTTTTACTCGAGTATTGAAATGCCTCCATTTGAAGCATTTTATGGTAGATGATGTTGATCATCAATGAGATTATTTGAAGTTGGAAAAATATCCTTGATTGGGATGGATCTGGTACTTGATGCTATAGAGAAAGTGAAAGTCATGAGAGAAAGGACAAGGGCTTCTCAAAGTCATCAAAAGACATATGTCGATGTTAGAAGAAAAGAAATAGAGTTTGATAGAGGTGATTAGGTGTATTAAAGATTTCTCCAAGGAAAGGAGTGATGTGTTTCGGCAAAAAAGACAAATTGAGTCCTAGATTTGCATGACCTTATGAGATGGTGAGAAGAGGTAGAAAAGTAGCCTATGAGCTAGATTTTTCCAGGGAGTTGGCTATGGTTCATCCTGTGTTTCATATATCTATTCTATGGAAATTCTTGGGTGATTCTAAATCTATTGTTCCATAAAAGGATGTGTCTATTGAGGAAGATTTGACTTATGAAGAGGCATCAGTAGAGATTTTAGACTGGCAAATGAAGTAGTTGATAAATAAAGAGGTTGCATTCGTCAAAGTGTTATGGAGAAACCAACATATTGAGAGTGCTACTTGGGAGGCCAAGGTGGACCTGATGAAACAATATCCTTACCTTTTTCCTTCTACTCAAACCTATGATATTTAACATGATCTATGCCTCCAAAGTTCTCGTGAATATGTGTTTCCTTGTTATGTTGAATGTATGCATGATCATGAAAATATTTTTGAATGATGTTTGATGTATTAAGATTAATTATTTTAGGAAAATGATAAATAATTTGCATTTCTGCATGTGTTGTGATGATAACTATGCTTCTACTATATTCAAGTGTATTTCTATCTCATTCAGTGATGAATGATCCCAAAGGAAAGATATTGTAACATTGATGTCAGCCAAACTATACCTTCTTTTTGAAGGTATAAGTGGTTGATGTCAGAATATATAACCTAACCGAGGTTAGGGTTGATCCTACAGGGAATATGGTCCATACCTAGAGTAATTATGAGTAAGTCTAATGAATTAATCTACTTATCTCCTGAATAAGGGGGGTTGTGTAGTTGCAGTAAATAAAACTAAACTAGAAGCAAGTGTCGTGAAATCAGTGAGAAAAGTAATTAGGGTATTGTGTTCCCCATGAAATCCTAACTTAGTATAACCAGATAATCGTAATATTTTCTAGTTTCTAGCATAAAGATCTGGTAAGTTAAGTTTACCAAAAACTTTGATCCAAGAGAGAGGTAAATTTCACTATGTGATTTGATCCATCTACAAAGTGATATTACTAACCATTACCTTTAATTCCAGTACAAACACCCTTTGATCTAGTTAGGTTGATTAGACGAGAGGAATCATATCAATTCTTGTTAATTAATTTTTTATTCATTGCTACCTTGGTCTAGTCAATAAGCATTAGGTGAGTTCTAACGTTTGCCACCACCAAAAATCATGCATAACAAAGAGAATTAATTAATACATGCATGCACACTTTTCAATAATTATTAATTATCCGATTTTGCCTGGCTAGTTCGTCATGGTCCACACAACTCTAGTTGTGGATTTTAGCTTTGCATATTCATTGTAGATGAAAGAATCATCTTATGGAATAGCATAATTAAACACTTATAATAATGAAATTAAGAACAAGAAATAGAAAGTTCGCTAGAAGAAATCACAATGTAATAATTTCGATGTAAATCACAAAATATGAAGTCTCAAAAGTGTTTTTGTCCTCTCTTATGTGTCCCTGTGTTAAAAAGACCTAAAAGACATCTTTATAATAAGTAAAATACAAATTCATAACGATAATAGGAAAACTGGATTTGGTAGCTTCTATGGATGGGGTTACGAGCCGTATAAGGAACCATGTCCCATACTTGGGCTTCGTACTCTGCAACATCCAAAAACAGACTTCAATTCCATGAGACCTTATTATGGCTTGTCTTTTGACTTAGACCCATGTAGGGTTTCGTCTTATAGCTTTTCGGAAACTCTTTAAAATCTGATCCTCCAAGCATGACCCTAATCCATGACTCATGCATATATCCATGACTCGTCTGACGTATCATGGGTGCAACATTAGGAACTTGGACCTTCACTGCATCTAACTCACAAGACCTCTCTCGATTATGGTTTAAACCATGGCCCATAGCGTATCTCGTAAATCCTCAAAAACTCCAATTCTATAGAACTTTGCCAAAATCACACATAGTCCTATAGTCCTGCAAAATAAACATAAAATACATCAAACCCATTAGCAACACTTTGAGAATACAAAAAATTCTATATTTTAATCATCAAAAGTGCTGTATTTGGGTAACACATCAACAACCTCAACATAGAATTGTTGCATGTCCTCAAGCAATGAACTAAATTAACATAAGCAGTATAGCAACACAAAGACCTCAAGTTATTGTCATTACGCCTGATGTGGTGTAAAAATACAACACATTTGATGCCTAAAACATGAAATATTGTGAGTTCTTGATGCGACTTTTTATGATTTTTATGTTGTTATTGCAGAAAAGATAGGTTGGCATGATTTTGAAGTAAAATTGTTGATTTCGCTAAATCACAGTACATATGAGCTCACCTACGACTTGTAGTCCAAGCTACGAGTCGTATGGTGATCTTGTAGCCAAAATAGAGAGAAAAAGTCAGAAATATGCTAAGTGGAAGTTAGCCTTATGAGGCCACCCTACGAGTCGTAGGCCTCACTATGAATCGTACAAGCGGAGTCGGAGAAGGAAATAGAGAGCCAAAACTTTGGACCAAAAATTGGGGGCCTAGACTACGAGAGAAACATACTAGTCATAGCCCAAGCAATGACTCAAACTAGTGGTGTACCAGTTGAATCCAAAATGCCAAACACCTGATACGAGACCCCAATTACAACTCGTAGGTCACTTTATATGTCGTACTTATGAGACGTACCAGCTACCAATTGTCTTTTTTGTGTAATTTTTAGGGCTAAATGTGTGAACACGATAAATACTATAAGTTAGGGTTTTATTTAAAGGTCCCAGATTGTAAACATTGAACTTCACCTTTGAATATTCTCTCAAGAATAGTTTAGGGTTTTAACATAGATTTTCATTTTCTCTTGGAAAACCCACTTTTGGGGAGTGTAAATCCCATATCGTATTCATTATCAATATATAAAGATTGTGGTTTGCAACTTTTGGTATCTTCTCTCTTAATTGTTTTGGGTATAATTCTCAACTATATGTTGTATTTGCATTTTTGTTGATTTTAACTTAGCTATGAGTAGCTAAGCACCCACAACTTGGGGTAATGGGAACCATGGGTAGTTCACTTGAGATAACCTAGGTTTACTACATTTCTACGATTGAGGTTTTGCATGTAATGTCTATTTCTCTTCATTATGATTGTTGTTTGGTGGGGGCCAACTCCAAACCCCACCTACTATCACGATCCCGACCAAGGTAATGACGAATAGGAAAAGGGAAGTAGATGACAAGATTCGATTGATGTTCTCTCGTCTAATTAACCAAACTTGACCAAGCGAAGGTTGACTGGGATAATACATAATGGTTAGTTGGGACACCATGGTTGCCGACCAAGTACCATGGCAAAATTCGATCTTTATCTTCACAAGAGGACTGGAAGAACCTAAGTTACCGTCCTGCATGCGAATTTTCAATTGTAGTTGTGTTGTCCAGGGTAATCGAGTCAACGAACCATAGGGAACACAATTCCCAAGTTGTCTCTAAAACTGAGTGTTTTCTCGTGTCATAGTGTAGTGTTCATTTTTGGTTTTTGTACTTGAATCAAAAACCCCCTCCCCCCATTTAGGGATTTTAGTTATAGATACTCGAAATGGTTGATAGTGAATTGTTATAGCCAAACCCTGTATTTTCTGTGGATTCGTCCCCAACCTTTGGTTAGGCTAATTACAGATAACGATCACTTTCTTATTGGAGTGTGAACATCATCAAAAATTATGGCACCGTTGCCGAGGAATACAACTGGTTTCTTTACTTGATTTCACGATTAGACAGTTCAAGTGTTAATTAGTACATTCTCTTGTATATTACTTTTGTTTTGTTTCTTTTCGGGACATAAAATAAAGAGATAGAAGATGTGTAGGGTGTCCCTGATCACAACATTAACCTTCATGTATTCCCATGTACGAGGAGCTATATTATGAGGAGGACACTTGGTTTTCATCTAATCAGATGTGGGATTTTCAGCCCAACGTCCAATGGTTCAATAAAACCATTGGCTCCAAAGTCAGGGAAACCAAAATTGGACATATGGAAGAGAATGTTCTAACAGAGATAGACAAATTGGTTATTATGAGAAAAACACTAGGCCAGACATTGAGTGGAGTAGCAGATATGGTTTTAGAAATGATCCTTATGTGCCACCACACCAACATGATGCAGGCACAAACAACTCCAGAATTGAGGACATATTTGGTCACCTATTCAAGAAGGCCTAGACATGAGATGAGACTATATGTGGAATGAGATAAGAAATTGCAAACATTAATGAAAGAATAGAGTCTCATTCTATAGCTATTAAACAACTTCAAAAACAGTTTGGTCAGGTATCGACTCTACTTAAGCAGCATCAGAGTGGTACAATGACTAGTGATACAGTAAAAATTCTGAGGATGAATGGCAATGTACGTAGCTTACTAGTAGGTGTGGTAAGAGTACTATATTGATCCTCTTGTGTTGGTTTTTGTATAAGATATCACTAGGCAATAGTTGTAGATAAGGATGTAGCTGAAGGAGATAAGTATGTCAAGGATGTGGTAAATGAATCAGTTGAAGAGACAAAAAAGTACAAGCCCGTCCCATGGCCTCCTCCTCCTTTCCCTCAAAGACTCAAGAAGAGGGAGGAGGAAAGAAAGGTCAAGCACTCCCTCTCCATGTTAAAACAACTATCCATCAACACTCTTCTCATTGAGTCAGTAGAGAAGATACCTGCCATACCCTCCATAATTAAGGACGTAAAGTATACAAGGGCACTATGCGATCAAGATGCCAACATAAATCTGAAGCCCCTTGCGGTCTACAAGAAACTTAGATTGGGCATCTCTACTCCAAATAGCATGCAATATCTAGTACTCATTTCCCTCATTCTTGTACACCACCCTTTGATCATGATAGAAAGTTGGAAAAGAAATTAGGGGTTCAATTTATAGGTTCAAGGTGGAGGGAAAAGCTAAATTGTGGAGGATAAAGGTTTGAGAAATTAGTAAAGTCTAGTAACCAAGTGGACAAAGTCGAGCTGCGACAAAAAATCAGGTGCTTCTTGGGAGGCAACCCAAGGTATACTATTTTTACCCCTATATTCTCTATTGTTTCTTGATTTGGTCCATTGAGGACAATGCACAACTTTTTCGATGGGGTGTGGGAAGTTATGAATTTTCGTGAAGTCTAAGTAGCTTTGAGCCCATAACTACCCCAAATTTTGATCCCGAAGTTTTGTTTCCCATGCTCTTTTTCCTCGTGGATATTTACTTTCTGTTGAACTTGCATGATAAGGTAGTGTAGATAATTTGTAGATGTATAGTAGTTACTATTTTTTGGTATATATATAGTCTTTAAATGCTTTTTCTTTCGAAAATTTAGGTACCCTCAAAATTTTTGAGATTGTTCTTCATTGATACAATCATGCATTTTGATTATCTCTTGATTTTTCTTTTTATAATGTAAAGGTAAATTGAGCCTGGAAGCATGACCTGTGAGTCTGTACTCGATTGTGTGTGCAATGGCATGTGTATTATGAGCTTATTTTGCTCCATTCATATATTATGTATGGACTTAGAACTTGCCTTTTTACTTTAAAGTTGGTCTGGTGATGTGGTTGATTTGGGAAGAATCTTAGAACTTTGTTCTTTTAACGATCCCACTCTTGCCTAAATGACCTACCAAATGAGCTAGCCTCTAATGCACTCATTCTTTCTTAATACCTAGCTAGCTTATCCTTGTTTTATGAAATACCTTACTATTGACCCTGATCTATCCTTGAAGATGTGAACTTTAATAGAGGCTGAAAGCTTCAGTTATGGGTGGCTAAAAATAGTGGCCCTGGTTGGGGAATAGATATTGTGTACTTCACCTCAGGCTAAAAGCCTAAGTTAAAGGTGAACCTTATTTTGGTAAAGTAGTGAAAATAAGGTGGTTAGTTGGGAAAGCGAGAAAAAAATAATAATCATGAGCAGGGTGAGGAAAAAGAAATGAAAAGTGCCTTGAATCGAGAAAAATTAGCAAAAATGAGATCAGAAATAAGGCCCAACTGAAAAGGAAAAAAGATGGCACCCGGGGAAAGCTTGAAATAGGAGAATAATGGTGGATTTGTGAAATTGTTTGGGTTATAAAGGTAAAAGTGTTACTAAATATGGTTCAAGGACAACTTTTAGCCACTGCTTACCTAAGTTGCCTTACAAGTGTCCCATGAGCCTATGTTATAAGCAGTTAAGTTCTAAAGTGATCCAAATCCACATTGACACCAATCCAAAAATTGAGTATAGGGGCAAGCCTATGGTGTTAGTCATTTTGCATGAATTTTATTTGTGAGAGTGAGAATGCTTCCACAGTCCCTGAATTCTAACTGCTTTTTGAGTGAGTAAGAAGGACTTCTTTTCTGTGAGGGCATTTGCACTACTTGATTAGCATATGACTATACTAGTGATTACGGATGGTTGATGCTCCTTAACTTATCATAGTTGGGTTGCCAGATGCATCTTTGTGTTTTGTTTTGCTTGGTAGTCTTGCAATCTTTTTTTGAAAATGAAAATGGGTACCTAAATTAAAGTGAATAATATATATGCCATTAGTATAACTGTAATGTGTTTCTCATTGTCTGGTTAGATTGAGTCATTGCTTGAGGACAAACAACAATTATAAGTTGAGGGTATTGATGTTCAATCAGAATACAACACATTTGATGCCTAAACACAAGGAATATTGTGAGTTCTTAAAGTGACATTTTATGGTTTTTATGTGCTTTTGTGTCGTTATTGTAGAAAAGATAGGTTGGCATGATTTTCGAGAAAAATTATAGATTTTGCTAAAGCACAGGACATACGAGCTCACCTATGAGTCGTAGCCCAAGCTACAAGTCATATGGTGTCTCGTAGCTAGAAATAGAGAGCAAAAATAAAAAATCTGCTATGTGGAGGTTAGCCTTATGAGGCCACCCTACGAGTCGTAGGCATCACTATGACTCATATAGGTGGACTCATAGTAGGAAATAGAGAGCCAAAAATTTGGACCAAAAAAATCAGAGACCTAGACTATGAGAGTAGCATACTAGTCATAGCCCAAGCAATGACTCATACCGGTGGTGTACTTGTTGAATCCAAAATGTCAAACACTTGATACGAGACCCCAATTACAACTCGTAGGTCACCTTATGTGTCGTACTTATGAGATGTACCAGCTACTAATTGTCTTTTTTGTGTAATTTTTAGGGCTAAATGTGTGAACACGATAAATACTTTAAGTTAGGGTTTTATTTAGGGATCCCATATTGTAAACATTGAACTTCACCTTTGAATATTCTCTCAAGAATATTTTAGGGTTTTAGCATAAATTTTCATTTTCTCTTGGAAAACACACTTTTAGGGAGTGTAAATCACATATTGTATTCATTCTTAATATATCAAGTTTGTGGTTTGTAACTTGTGGTCTCTTCACTCTTTATTGCTTTGGGTAAAATTCTCAACTATGTCTTGTATTAGTATTTTTGTTGATTTTGCCTTAACCATGAGTACTTGAGCACTCACAACTTGGGGTTGTTGACGTGAGATGACCAATATTTATTGCCTTTCTAAGATTGGGGTTTTGCATGTATTCTCTATTTCTCTTCTGTATGATTGTTGTTTGGTGGTGTCCAACACCAAACCCCGCCTACTATCATGATCCCGATCAAGGTAGTGAAGAATAGGAAAAGGAAGTATATGATATGATTTGATTGATGTGTTCTCGTCTAATCAACGAAACCTGACCAAAGGGAGGTTGAATGGGACAATAGGTAATAGTTAGTTGGCACACCATGGTTGTCGACCAAGCGTCATGGTGAAATTCAACCTTCACCTTCACAAGAGGGTTGGAAGAACATAAGCTACTGTCATGAGTTTGAATTTCCAATTGTAGTTATATTGTCTAGGGTAATCGAGTCAACGAACGATGGGGAACACAATTCCTAAGTTATCCCTAAAATTCGAGTCAACGAACGATGGGGAACACAATGTCCAAGTTATCCCTAAAATTTAGTGTTTTCTCGCGTCGTAGTGTAGTGTTCATTTTTGTTTTTGTACTTGAATCACAGCCCCCCTCCCTCATTTAGTGATTTTAGTTATAGATACTTGAAATGGTTGATAGTGAATTCTTGTAGTCAAACCTTATATTCCCCATGTATTCGACCCTAACTTTCGGTTAGATTAATTGTTGACAGCGACCACTTTCTTATTGGGGTTTGAACATCATCAATGCCTTCTCTGATCAATCACAAATACCCAAAAAAACTCTTCAGTTCATATCAGATCGTCATCAAACAAAGCAATGTAGATCCATATATCTGAAATTACAACTTTGACAAGCAAGATAGCCATAGATAAGAAACAAACCGAAATAGCCTAGAATCGACAGGTAACTCAAGTGCCCTCACAAAAAGAAGTCTCATATCTCACTCATGATAGTGTTTTCAAGTTTATTGCTTAGGACTAACAAAAATCACTCATTGCCACAATAGATATTCAAATACTGCACTCATTATCATATGCTTGCCCCTATACTCACCATTATGACCTTTGATTACTTGGATTAGGATCATTATAGGACTTTCTTGGCTTGTAACATTGGCTTAGGGGCTTTGGTATGATGTTTTAGGAACATATTGACTGATGCCCCTCCTTGATACTGCATTATTTTATACTTTTGCCTTACCAACATTACTTTTTTCAATTCATTCTTCCATCCTCACATTTCAAACTTTTATAGGTGCCTTACTCAAATTTTTAAGCTCATTGCCTTTTATTTTTACATTCCTTTACTTTTTAGCTCATTGTTTTGGCATTTGCTTATTTTTCTTGCACCCATAGCACATTTTCTCCTTTTTCACATATCACTAGCTTCCACCCTATTTAGTGTGATTTCCCTTACACCAGCTACCCTGAACTTAGGCTTTTGGCCTGAGTTGAGCTGCACAATATCCAACCTATTAACCAGGGCAACTTTTGGTAGCCACCCTCAACTTAGGCTTTTCCCTAAGTCAAGGTGCACAATATTCAAGGAAGGACTAAGGCCAAATTTAGGATTTTATATTAAAAAAAGATCGGTTAATTAGGCGTTTACAGTGAAAAGGATATGTAAAGCTCAAATATTATAACCAAGGGGTACATCAAGCTTTTGGTTTGTTATCTAGGGTAAGTGGGCTAGTATACACAATGACCTAAGATATTCTTGCCAAACCAACTAACCTTCAATCTTAGTCAGAGTAAAAGGGAAAGTTCTAAATTGAAACACAACATTAGAATTTTGCAAAGAAGCTCACACACTTGGCACTAATTACACAATCAACATGGACACTCCAAACATCCTTTTCATCACAATTAAACCTCAACTTATCAGAAAAAAAGAATTGTCAATCACTTATTTCACATGGTTTTTATCAAAACTACCTAACACAAAAATTCTAATGGCTATCATTTTTTACTCAAAACTAACATATGCAACAAACTTTAGTAGAATATGCTACTAATACTACTTACACATCCTAAAAGTGTTGGTTCAATATAAAATAAATATAATTAGGAAAGAACACAGGCAAGAAAACCCCTCGGATTCAAAATTTGGTATATTTATAGGCCATGGTTACTTGGACTTCACTGAGGCTTATAACTACCCACACCCCATCTGTAAGGGTTTGCATTATCCTCAATGTAATAAAATATGTATCAAAGCACTTGGGATAAGAAGAATATACCTGGACGCCTAAGCGCCAATCTCTGGCTATGTTTGATCACCCTCAACCTGCCTGGTGGTTTCTTAGTGTCGGTAGCATGCTCAGAGGATCCAATACCCCTTATCCTCTCAAGGTCATGAGCCTACCAATCTCTTATATATGCTATGGAGCATAATCTCATAGTCTCAAGCTACTCTATAGCTGACAACTCTGCCTCGCACCTTAAAGCATCTAGATGATCACTCTCTAGGCGAGGCCTCTTCTCGAGGATGTGGAGTGGTTTCTCCTCAGGGGAAAAATAAACAACAACCACCTTAGTGGTGTCAGAAGAAGGAAGAAAAAATGGTGCTGATCATGCTGCCCTCATTCAGTATAGAGCTGCTGGATCTCCTCCTTAATGATTGTCAAGTCAGCATGTTTGGATGAATTAAGCCTTTGCTAACCCACCTCTCAAATACATCTATGTGGCTGTGTAATAGGGCAAGTCCCCTATCAAGTGCGGCTACAAAGTATGACTTTACTCATGCCTCAACCTTTGAAGTGGCATAGGGAACCCAAGGCATAATCTACTATAAAAACTGAGTCAACTAGGACTTAGTACGATCTTGTCACTGCACTAGGGCTTAGGTGAACACTGCAGACACGCATACCATGCTAGCGGGGGAAGTCTGCATGGGACCGACCTCTGGTGCAACGGCATAAATAGAAGTGGGTCCCCTCTCTCTCTCAGCCTCAATTTATGGGGGCCCCTCTGTGTCTGGAGAAGTAATAGAAGAAGAAGATAGAGGCTCAAACAATGGTGCTGCAGCGAACATCTCTGGTGAATGGACTCGAGACTGTGGTGCTCACCAAAAGGCCACAAGATTCTCATCAACCTTTATTAGGCAGGAATCCATTGTCGTTTGAACCTCAATCATAGTGTCCAGATAATGTAGAATCTCCACCCCCGCCGCTATACATAAGAAATATATCAAGCACGAGAAAAGGATGGAGATGGACCTCTTCAGGGCCGCATCATGTATCTAACAGCTATTAGGTTGACCTAATCAATATCATTGACAACAATGATGCTGCCAAGTAACACCAAATTATCCAGTGTCAATCAATTATTAACATGGGTTGGCTTGATCCACGATTGAATTACAACCCACCAATATTTGCTGGTGAAGCTGAATGATGCCATCACAACCATCACTGATATACAAACCCAGTCAGGGTCCAAGCCCTACTCCACAATATGGAAGCGATCCATCTCATAAGTGTATCATTTTAGGCTAGATCTATCAACAAAACTTTACCCCGGTCTACCCCAATTGGTGATCATACTGAGCTGTGGTCCTAAGAGCTTGATACTCTAGACCAAAAAGGAAATGATTGATGGTGGTCTTGGATAAGGTGATCCTCTCATCATCATTTGTGAAATGTAAGGCTGACAAAGGTATCTCTTTCCATATGGTGTCAACTCCGTAATTGTGATGGCGTACAAAACATAGAACTCTTGAACCATCATCAAGGAGTTCTTTCCCGATGGAGCTACCGAGCATTCCAAACTGTAGTGGGCTATCGTGTCCCAGAGTCCAAGGACACAGTCAAGCCTAGACGTCATGATTCGGGACTCCTCCAATAAGGTACCAATTTGTTGGCCACGCTCATCGTGGCGGAGTTTATCTCTGTACATCTGCTATATACCTTGTGCTCACCACCTACTAATCGTATCATTCGAGGTGAAGGTGGTGCTGGAGGTATACTCAGACTCTGACTCCTCTCCTGATTGGAACTTATACCCCTCTCAGGAGGAATTCATGTGGATGAAACTGCTCTCCCTATCACCTTCCGTGCCAAACTAGGGAGGCCAGAGCACAAGGAGTAAGTCAGGGGCGGTACTTCCTGTCTAGCAGCCGCTCATATGTGTGGTCACTGAACTCCCACCTCTAGCTAGATGCCAAGGTCCTCTATGGACACACTGGCTTTAGGAGCGATTGAGTTGTTCAATGCCTCATCTCATAATCGATTCTACATGGCCCAATTCTCACAAGTTCTGGATTTAGGAACCATCGTACCTGAAATTCATACCATTATCACACAAATTAGTCTAAGTAATATAATAAAAACAAGCAAAACATTATAGGAATAACTGACAGAAGGACCTATGAAGGCTTGTTTACAAGTCGCAGGAAAAACTACAAGTCATAGAAGGCTTTCATAGGTGGCAAAGTACAGTAAATCATGTTATTGGAAATGCATCCATAGTTTAGTATGGGCCATAGACTGAGTTGTAAGTGTAATCCCGAAATAAAAAACTTTAGGCATGCAACCTGTGAAACTAGGTGACAAGTTGTAGTCATAACTATGACATGTAAGTGGTTTCGTTTGATGATATCTCAGAAAACCCCAAGTTGCTGATCTTACATATGTGGGGCAACTATGGTCTGTGGAGTAATCCACACACTGTAAAAGACCCTCGTGTTGTAAAAATATGGCAACCTGGATTTTCTAAGTTCATCAAACGGGTTCCGTTAATTACTGATACCCAAACTCATATCCAATAACAAGGTATGTTAATTTAAACAATATCGAAGAAAAATTCATGCACTGAACATATTTTCACCAAGTTACCCAACACCCAATATGTTTGACTCATTTGTATATACTGTCAAGTATCAATTTCACATACACATATCATTTTGACCACCATTGGACAACAAATGTAATGTTTTATCATCCAACACACACGCACTTATTTGTCAATTTTAATTTAAATAGTTTAAACTAACTCCGATGACAGGTGCCTACGTGATTTCCAAAAAACCACATACCAACACTTTGTGGCCAGTTATATTATTTTCACTTCCAATATATACATGGTTCAATTTCAAAGGCAACAAAACAATTAGTTCCAAACATGTGATATTTCTCATAGAATAGGCAACACAAATTTTTAGCACATAAACCTCAAAATACCATCTCTAACAGTGGTTCGACCTATTGATATGTGTTTTGCTGAAATACTGAAATTGAAGTCAATAACATACTAGAATTTAATCATGAATCCAAAAATATTGCAAGAGGAAACCAAAAATAATGGAACCCTAGGTCCATCAGAGGGTGGCTGGAAATTGGCTGGAGTGTTGATCGAAAAAAATGGTGGTGGTCAGATTCTTGAGGAAGAAGTAGGAATTAGTATTTTGGGAAAATATATGAAGAATAAGGGGTAATTATTTTTACCCCTCTTTTAAATTAGTTTATCATGTCGTGTTCACTAGGGTTTAGGTATCACTAAACCCCAACTATGGTCCATAACAAATTCTATGGCCTGTAGATCGTGGTCTTGTGGTTTTCCTGAACACTATTCTAGGGAGATTGGCACTAAAGATCTATCTATGAGGTTTATATAGATATATGACTCGTATGTTGGATCGTCGATGCCCCCGCACTTAGCAAGTTTTAGGAATCTTAACTGTGGTCCATGAGTCCTATTCATTGCTTGTATTTTTACTTATGGATCATAAAGTTGGCTAGTGAACTGGAGTGCACAAATCCTTGCTTACTGGAATTGATTCTACGAGTCAGTGTACAAGTCATGGTGTGAACCACGACTCATAGATCTTGTCGTAAAATCAAATTTACCTCACTTTTCAACACTGGTTTGCTGACTTTGCCTTGTTTGTGCTTGTCCTTCATAGAACAAATGGCTACCCTATAATACACCAGTCATTGAGTCTAAAATTACAACCAAAAAAAAAAGAAAATCAAACTACCTACAACTCTAAAAAGCTAAAAATAAAATAAAAACAAAAATGTTACATCAAATATCTTGGGTGGCCTCCCAAGTAGCGTCTAATTTAGTGTCATAGAATGACTTGGACAACTTGGTTACTCAGACTTCACCATGTGCCCAAACTTCCATCTTCAACACACAGACCTCTTCATAGACTGACAAATATTGAAGACGACTTCTTCATCATTCAATTAAAACTTGAGTTTGCCTGATACCATGTCCACCAGTGCTAGACTAGTGGCTAGGAAGGGCCTTCCTATGACGATTGGGACTTCAAAGTAAACTTTGCAATTCAAGATCATGAAGTCTACTGCGAATATGAATTTTTTCACATTGACGAGGACGTTATACAGTATCCCTATAGTCTTCTTCATCGTCCTGTGAGATATCAACAACCACATATTTGTTAGAGTAGGGACTCCCAAGCCTAAATTCTTGAACATTGCAAGAGGTAGTAAACTAATGTTGGCGCATAAAATCACATAGGACCTTTGAGAATTCCACATCTACAATGGTGTAGGGTATGATGGATTCTCCGTGATCTTCTTTCTTTTGCACTAAGGACCTTGTTTCTATCATATTGTGTTGCTGAAGCTCTTGAGAGAGCTCTTGGCTCACAATTCTCTTTTTCATTAGAAAGTCCTTCATGAATTTTACACACCTGAGCATCTTCTTCAATGCCTCAATCAGAGGGATATTGATTGAAAACTGCTTCAACATGGAGATGAAGTGCTGAAAATTACCTTCCTACTCCTTTTTGAGTCATTGAGGGAACTGACGGGGAGGTCTTGTTATGGGTTTCAACTTTTGTGGAATCACTACTTCATCGCTCACCCTATCTTCAGTGCCAACGTCTCTTGTCTCTGCATGCTTACTATCAACCATCTCCTCACAAAGCTCATCATCATCAATAAGTATCGGCGGGTTAATGGTCTGCATGTTGCTGTGTGTCATCAATGCCATGTACTTCTCCTCATTCTTTGGATTCTGAATGGTGTTTCTAGGCAATATACCTTTATGACGCTGGTTCAACTGAGTCGACATCTGACCAAATTATTGTGACAGCTGCTTGATCACAATAAAATGAGACTCAATTTACTGATTAATGCTTGAGTTGTCAGATTTCATCCCCTTCAGGGTTTATCCTGAGCATCAACCCTCTTCAATAGATGCTCAAATATCTTCTCGATTCACGAACTACCAGGCCCAAAGTCATGATTATATGGTGGCACATACAGACCATTTCTGTAACCATCCCTATGTCACTAATCTACATCTCTATCATGTCCCCTTTTCTTGTTATATTAGCCACCTCAATTGTTGTCTTTGAAAGCACCATCTCTATTGAAGTTTTGACCTTGATTTCCCTGGCGTTGTCACCAAAAGTCCTGATTGGATCCTTCGGTAATCTAGAAACCCCTCATATTATCAGTGACAAAGCAAGTGTCCTCCCCATAGTAGGGGCCTCTTACATGGGTACTAATAGAGACTCATGATTTACTGTATTCATGCGCTCCGGACTTTGCTTCATCAACTATCCCATGTTAGTACTAATCCGAGCCAAGTGCTTCATTTCCTCATTTATCTTTGCTTCCTCACAAGTAGTGCTAACTATAAAAAGCTCTTAGCCATCGACTTCTCTTTCATCCCTCATGCACGATTCATCTTAACCACCTTCTCCAACTGCTCAGCTATAACTAGAAATGGACAATCTAAAAATGAGCCTCCTATGATACTGGCAACGACAACTTGGCTATTTTCATCTAAGGCTCGGTAGAAGATTCTCACCAAGGCATCATCAACGATCTTGTGGCCAGGGACACTCTCTAGTACTTTGTAAACCTTTCCCAGGTAGTGCTAATTGAATCACTAGGAAATTGCTTGAAGTTGTTGGCCTGATACTTCAACTTGAGATTCTTTGACCTAAGAAAAAACCTCTCCAAAAATGCCTTCTATATTTTTGCCAAGTGTCATGACCCAAGCCTAGGGCTTAGACATGACTAGTGAATGGGGAACCTGAGGGAACCCCAAACAAGTCTCATAGCATATTCATTACCCATCCTTGGTCGCAAAAATAATTAAATGATATTTGAAGAATAGAAATAAGGGCAAAAGGGGTTAAGGAAGAACTTGTCGTAACATAAAGTCAAGAGATGATAGAATCAACTCATAGCATAAATACGTAGCTTTATCTAACAACACCCCTACTACATAGATAATGGCGAGGGCCAAGACATACTACCGGACTCACCCTCATAGTCAAAATAGCAATAAAGAAGAAGGAATCAATACATACCATAACAAACATACGCCAACGCCCCAGGAATGGAGGACTCAACAATAAGCTTGAGTGAAACCGCACTAGCCGCATAGGTGAGGATGCTCAAGCAGGGCTCCAGTTCCTACATGGTCATATCATGTAGGCATAGAGTATGCGTTAGTATGTTGGAATGTACTAAGTAGGTGGGATGCAATGAAACAAGAGATGGGCATCATAATCACAATGCATAATGATAATCAATTTGGAACATAATACCAATATGGAATGTATAACCAACACGTAAGTAAACAATTCTTTGCAAATCATTCATCTTACATA
This sequence comes from Solanum clarkiae, assembly GCA_011800125.2. Classification (NCBI taxonomy): domain Eukaryota; kingdom Viridiplantae; phylum Streptophyta; class Magnoliopsida; order Solanales; family Solanaceae; genus Solanum; species Solanum clarkiae. Next base: position 33,206 of record JAABOM020057473.1, on the reverse strand, counting down.
GATCAAATTTTATAAGTGTGGAAAGAAACCTCAACCAACATAACATAAGGCCTTTTGGAGGAGCAACCTTCCTTATGGGAGCCCGTCCCTTTTCGGATTAAATGACCTTCCTTACGGGAGTCCGTCCCTTGCCAGATTAAGTGACCTTCCTTATGGGAGCCTACCCTTTTTCGGGTTATATGACCTTCCTTAGGGGAGACCGTCCCTTTTCGGATTATGTGACCCTTCTTATGGGAGACCGTCCTTTTTCAGATTATCCGACCTTCCTTATAGGAGCCAATCCTGTTTCGAATTATGTGACCTTCCTTACAGGAGTCCGTCCCTTTTTAGATTATATGGCCTTTTTTACGGGAGCCCATCCCTTTTTTGATTATGTGACCTTCTTTATGGGAGTCTGTCCCTTTTCGGATTACGTGGTCTTCCTCACGGTATTCCATCCCTTTTTGGATGAAGCATTTAATAGAAATAGCTCATCAAACCATCACATTTCAACCATCAAGAAAGAACTCCTTATTTTCTCAAGAACACAACAACATGAGGACCCAACAATTCACTTGCAATATCATAGGTTCTTTACATGATTTAGACACATATATATACATGATTTTATCATCATATAGTCATTATAACATCATTCAACTCATAAGACATGCATTGGACCAACAATTCCTCAAGAAACCCTAGCTGGACATTTTATCAAACACTTGGCGGGTGTGTAATGAGGGTAAAAGACCATGCAATTTAGATATGAAATCATGCAAGAAAATCCATTGTAAAACCATCAATCAACACCTTGGAACACCTCAAGACATACACATCAAAAGCCCTCATAAAATCCAACATTAGATCTATGATTTAGAGCTGAAAATATGCTAAGACAACATACTTTCATGAACTAACATCACTGTGCAATAATTTTCTCAATATATAAGACCCACGTGTAAAATCAACTTTAAATCATGTAATATTAAGTAACAGAGGGTTTAGGCACCATGGGTGGAAGGATCCAATGGTTCAACACCACATACCTTAGCTTTGGAGAAGTTCTTAGTGAAGGTTGAGAATGGAGACTTGAAGCTTGAAGAGAATCCTTTATGAAAGTCTTAAGATTGGTCTTGAGTTTAAGACATAAATTTAGGGTGAAATATGATTCTAAATGTTTGAGTGAGTGTTGGGGAATGTTGATGATGATATGAGGGTGAAATAAAGGTAGGTATAGGTAAAAACACGTGTGAGAACCCTTGGGCCCAAGACAAATTCTTGGATTGAAATCAATAAAATAAGGCCAAAATAACACTGGTCCGCGTCGTGGAGGCGATGCGAATGTTCACTGGAAATCTGCATTTTCTGCAAAAATAAGTTCTACGAAAATGGACATAAATCCTTCATTCGAACTTGGAATGAGGTAAAAAAAAGTGCATTGAAAACCTCATTTAAAGGGCTCTATCTTTGCAGTCGTGGACCACTCAATTCTTTGTGTGCTAAGAGATATGCCCTTTCAGAATTAACCCTCTTAAATAGCATTTATTGTGATTGTCACATTTTGATACGGTTGCTCTAAAATTCGGGTTAGACCCACTCCCCACTCTATTTGAACCCCTAAACAAGAATATTAATTCAGAATTTTTAAATAATGAATAAATTTTTAGATATATGGAAATTACGATTCTGGGTACTTCCAAGGCACATTTTCGAGCACTTTTTGGAGTCATTTCAATATCTCTCCCTTTGGGACATTCGTCCATGAATATAAAAGAAACATACATGACAAGAGTAATTGTAAATAAATCAGCCCTAACAAGAATACAACATTATGTTTAAAACACCATTTTCAAAATATCAGCATAAGTTTATAATCATCTTAAATTTGCCAACTTAAACATGAATGTATTTGAATGACATAGGGGATGAAATGCAAAATTTGAAATCATAAAAACAGGACTTGACGTGTTATCATGAGCTTGAATAGAATGAAAGAAATACGGATATTGCTCCTCCATGCCAGCTCTGACTCCCTGAGTGACACATACAAATAGATGACTCTTCCCAAAGGGCTTTGAAGAACACTACATCATTATCAATCAACTTCTCCACTAATCCATCCAACACCCCCACCGGAACCTTCTCTTACGCCAACTTACCCTCCTTAACACTCACAACCTCAAAGCGTTCTATAACACTAAAGTCAGCAACACATCGCAACCATCTAGAAGCATGAGGAACTGGATGAACTATATCTACACCCATAGGCAATTTCCAAACTTATGCAACCTTATTAACCTCCCTCTACACTATATGAGGACTCACAATCCTCAACTCAATTGTCAATCTTAAATACACCTAACCCACTTGGTACCATAGCCACCATCTCCCCCTTGGGAGACAACCCCCACCCTATCATCTTCTCACCCAAAACATTCAATCTAACTACCGATGGACCCCAGTAGTCTCCTCTTTGCCACCGTCAACAAACATGCTAAGCTACCTAGAGCATTGACCACAACATTAGCCTTACCAAGGAAAGATAATGGACACTCATTCATAATCCTTAAAGAACTCTAACCGCCTTCTTGTTATCCACAATGCACACCTATCATATTTAGCAAACAACCTCTCGTCCTCCAACCTTGCAACACTACCTCCAAATGATTCACAAGCTCTAAAAAATCAACACCTCATCACTAGAGACCGCTACAAACATAACAAAGTAGGATTTTTGAGACCCTATTTATGAAACCTAATAGACACAACTGGTGCACAAGCCCACCTAACAACTCCACCAAAAATCAAAATGCTCATTCCTAGTTAAAAAGGGCACTTAAGGATATCACCTACCCTCCTCCACACTAGAGAAAAGAACCTGAACCCCAAATCAACCTTAGAGAAATGACTAACCCATTGTAGTTTACCAAATAGATCGACCATCCTTAACCAACATATTACAACTTTACGGGTTTTACGCTTATTGAAAGCATGCTATGCAAGTAGTCCAACTACCCTACAACCTCCAACTCATCAAGCTAAGCCGTCATTCCACAAGAATACTTATAATATGCATGTATATACATTCAAAGAGGCAATAGTCATTTTTTCCAAATAATTTCAATGCATAATGGAGCTTAAAAGCCAACACCATTCATAATAATTCATACTTAGGCTCAAATGCCAAAATCATAATATCATAGTCATAATACTCATGCATAGGAATAACTCAATCATATACAAAATGGTACAAGCATCCAAAATACTTAAATAGCCAAAATTGAAGACATATATGTGATCACAATATTGTCATAACCAACCTTTTTATCAAAATCATACGACAAAATGAAATTAGATTTACCCATAACATAATTTTTCAAAATAATTTGTGTAAATGAATGCATATGCTATGAACAATGAGGAAATGACATGGGTAATCAAGACCCTATTTAAAAATCAATATTTATAATATGAAGTTGAGGTGAAAACATAATTAATTCTATATTTAAATTCATAGTGTAATCTCTCATGCATAAATAATTCAAAAAAAGGGAACATGCATACTTATAACTTCATAAACCCAAAGTAAATCCTCATATAATAATTTAAATCACATTAATATCATCAAATAAACACTACCCATGCATCAATAGAATTTTTGGAATCATAATATTCAAATCCCAAATTAAAATAAGTAAAATCCATGTAGGTTTTCTCGATAATAATTTTGGGTCTCCTTGATTGGAAGGGATCAAGGATCAACCCACATACATATGAATCCTACGAGCACCAAGGAATAACACAAGAAATAGCAACTCCTAGACCTATCAAATCCCCCTACTCAAAATGTCGGTCACAACATGGACTTACATAGGGTCAACTAAGTCATAAGAGCAACAAAAGAAGAGAATATACTCACAATCTCTGGTAATAACGCACTAAACCCAAGAGGCTCCTAATATCCGATGAAGTCAAAGGTCTAGGCTAATCTCTAATCAGCGTCGTGTTACTAAGGTCCACCTTAATACCATTAGTTAGCACCACACAACCTAGGAAGGCAACCTCTTACCACAAAAATTCCTATCTCTTCTACTAACACCCAACCTTCTTCGTTAAACCTATAATACTACCCTTATATGATTCACATACTCTACCTCATTAGGGAATGAACCACGTTAGCATCAAGAAAACAACCATAAACATATTATGGTAAGGACTAAAGGTCTTACTCATGAGACTTATAGGCATAACCGGTGTACTAGTCAAACCAAGGACATTACTCCAAAATTTCAAATATCGGAAAGGACATTCAAAGATTCATTTACCACCGACAACAATTCTATTATGCAGCAACTTAGGTTCAACACCACCAATTCTGACAAGATGATAAATGCAACCACTTAGAGATCAATTGTACCTTAAGTCATGGATGGACCTACCTCCCTTGCTACCACTTGACAACCTCCCACTCAAAGGTAGGTTCTTTAGCGAGTCGGATTCTAACTCTACGGGTCCCACCATCCTTGGAGACACAACATGTATGCAACTATTCCATCCCAAGTACAATATCGAAATCCACCACATCAAATCCAACAAGCCACAAAGCAAGAGCTAATGCAATACAAAGTCAGATCAGCACCTATGAACTTTCTAGCAAAAGTATACCCAACCAAGAGAATAGACACCAAAGATCCTCACAACCTCTTGGGCGCACAAGAAGCCCCACCATCAACTAAAAGAATAGAGAAGAAATAGGGAAACTCCGATCCATCAAAATCAAAATCTTCTACTTACCTTCCTTCACCTTCCTCCTTGAAGAGGTATGATAAACTAAAAGAGCAAAGATATTTTTTAGAGGGGAAATCCCTATCTCACTTCTAAATCATGACATAGACCATGATAAATGAAAACATTTTCTAAAAGGTCTCACAGCTTCTTACTCATAGTTGTGGTGCATAACACAACCATGAATAAGACTCTAATTGACACGGTGTGTTGGACTCCGAGGATCTATCAACCTAGTGCTTTGATACGATTTTTGTCATGACCCAAGCTTAGGGCCTGGACGTGACCGGCGAATGGAGAACCCGAAGGAACCCCAAACAAGCTTAATAGAATATCATTACACATCCTTGGTCGCGAAAATAATTAAATGACATTTGAAGAATGGAAATAAGAGGAAAAGGGGCTAAGAGAGAACTTGTCGTAACATAGAGCCAAGAGATAATTGAGTCAACTCATAGCATAAATACATAACTTTGTCCAACAACACCCCTACTGCATAGATAATGGCGGGGGCTAAGACATACAACCGTACTCACCCTCATAGTCAAAATAGTAATAAAGAAGAAGGAATCAATACATACCATAATAAACATAGGCCAACGTCCCCGAAATGGAGGACTCACCAATAAGTTTGAGTGAAGCCGTACTAGCCACGTGGGTGGAGATGCTCAAGTAGGGCTTCGATTCCTACATGATCACATCACATAGGCATAGAGTATGTATTAGTAGTACGTTGGAATGTATTAAGTATGTGGGATGCAATGCAACAAGAGATAGATATCATAATCAAAATGCATAATCATAGTCAATAGATAGCATAATACCAATATGGCATATATAACCAATGCTTAAATAAACTATGCTTTGCAAATCATTAATCTTACATAGTTAATATTATATAAGTGTGAAAAGAAATCTCAACCGACATAATATAAGACCTTTTAGAGAAGCAACCTTCCTTAGGGGAGCCCATCCCTTTTCGGATTAAATAACGTTCCTTACAGGAGCCCGTTCCTCTTCAGATAAAGTGACCTTCCTTACAGGATCCCATCCACTTTCAGACTATGTGGCATTCCTTATGGGAGCCCATCCCTTCTCGGATTATGTGACCTTCCTAACAGGAGCCCGCCCCTTTTCGGATTACGCGACCTTCCTTATGGGAACCTATCCTTTTCGGATTTTGTGACCTTACTTATGGGAGCCCATCTCTTTTCACATAATGTGACCTTCTTTACGGGAGCCTATCCCTTTTAATATTATGTGACCTTCCTTATGGGGTTCCGTCCCTTTTCGAATTATGTGACTTTCCTTAAGGGTGCCCGTCCCTTTTTGGATTATGTGACCTTTCTTACGGGAGCCCATCCATTTTCGGATTATGTGGCCTTCCTTACGAGAGCCCATACTTTTTCAAATTGTGTGGCCTCCCTTAAGGGAGCCCATCCCTTTTCGGTTGAAGCATTTCATAGAACTAGCTCATCAAACCATCACATCTCAACCATCAAGAAAGAAGTCCTTATTTTCCCAACAATACAACAACACGAGGACCTAACAATTCATGTGTAATACCATATATTCTTTAAATGATTTAAACACACACACATATATATATATATATATAATTTTATCATGATATAGTTATCATAACATAATTCAACTCATAAGATATGCATTGGACCAACAATTCCTCAAGAAACCCTAGACGAACATTTTATCAAACACTTGACAAGTGTGTAATGGGGGTAAAATACCATGAAATTTAGACATGAAATAATTCAAGAAAATCCATTGTAAAATCATCAATCAACACCTTGCAACACCCTCAAGACATACACATCAAAATCCCTCATCAAATCCAACATTAGACCCAAGATTTAGAGCTGAAAACATTCTAAGACAACCATACTTTCATGAACTAAAATTACTGTACAGTAAATTTCTCAATATACAGGATCCACATGTAAAATCAAATTTACATCATGCAATATTGAGTAAAAGAGGGTTTAGACACCATGGATGGAAGGGCCCAATGATTTGACACTACATACCTTAGCTTTGGAGAAGTTCTTGGTGAAGGTTGACAATAGAGACTTGAAGCTTGAAGAGAATCATTGGTGAAATCTTTAAGATTGGTCTTGAGTTTAGGACTTGAATTTAAGGTGAAATATGAGTCTAAATTTTTAGTGAGTATTGGGGAATGCTAAGGATAATATGTGGGTGAAATAAGGCTAGATATAGGTAAAATCATGTATGGGAACTTTTGGGCCCAAGACTTGAATTCTTGGACCTAAATCAGCAAAACAGGGCCAAAATAACACTGGAAATTTGCATTTTCTACATAAATGAGTTCTACAAGAATGGTCATAAATCCTTCGTCCGAACTCAGAATGAGGTGAAACCAAGTGCGTTGAAAAGTCTTCAAAGGGCTTTAGGTTGGTAGGTCATGGGATTCTCACTTCTTTGTATGCTAAGAGATATTCCCCTTCAAAGTTGACCCTCCTAAATAGCATTTATTGCAATTCTCAGATTTTTATACGGTTGCTCTAAAGTTCGGGTTAGACCCATTTCCCACTCAATTTTGACCCCTAAATAAGAATATGAAGTCAGATTTTCAAAATAACGATCGAATTATTAGATATATGAAAATTATGATTTCGAGTACTTCCGAGGCACATTTTCGGGCACTTTTTGGGGTTGTTTCACCCATCTTATATTGAACTCTTTGGGATCTCGGATATCCATAGTGTCACTTTTTCTGTTAGAGACAATGGGAAAATAAGAAGCCCAACGATATCCATTTATAAATTCTGACTCTCTATCATACTCTTATAGAAAATGATGACATTGTGTAGATGGTTATGTGGACCCTTTGATAGTAAGCCCAGAAACAACCGTCTATTCGACAGCATTTGAAGTAACACACTTGGAGATATAAATTTTGTATCATCCAGTAATGCAGGTAACACAATAGCTCTGGTGACACTCATCGTCATAAGGTCAAGCCAATATTGATTCCATGTGTTAGCCGCAGATTGAAGATCATGTGTGGTGGATTCACATCCTGTGTAGTGGTGGGTTATTATTGTTCTAATTCAGTGCTGCTTTATGACATCATTTGCAGTACTGTTCGCAATGTTTTGAGCCATTCTTCTCAGTGTCTTCTGGATCTTAGGGTCAAATAGAGTCAAGAGATTGCCTTGACTACAAGTGTTGTGCATAGACTACACTTGCACATTAAAGGAAAAAAAACAACAAGAAACGTAAAATAAGGAAAATATGGATTATCTGAATTACCAAAATTAAAGTACTGTAAAAGTGGTATTCCTCCGCAACAATGCCAAAATTTTGATGTAACCCAAAATAAACTTCTTTTTTGAAGGTATAAATGGTCGTTATCAAAATATATAACCTAACCTAGGTTAGGGGTAATCCCACACGGATAATGGTCTAGACCTGAAGTAATTACGAGCAAGTCGAATGAATTAATCTACTTATCTCCTAAAAAGGGGGGAGGGGGCAGGGATTTTGTACTAGGGTATCGTGAAATCAGTGAGAGAAGTAACTAGGGTATTGTGTTCCCCATGAACTCCTATCTTAATATCACTAGGTAATCATAATCTTTTCTAGTGTCTAGTATCTAGAACTAGTAATTAAGTTTAGCAAATCTTTTAATCCAGAGGAGAGATAAATTTCCCTGCGTAATTAGATCCATCCCCATAGTGTGACATTACCAACTCTTATCTTTAGTTCCGATACAACTGCCCTTTGATCTAGTTAGTTTGACTAAACGAGAGGGATCACATCGAATCCTGTTAATTAATCTCTTTTCCTATTCATTACTACCTAGATATAGTCAGTAAGAATTGGGCGGTTTCTAACGTTGGCCACCATTAAACAGTATTCATAACAAAGATAATTAATTAATACATGCATGCACACTTTTAAGGAATTACAAATTATTTTATTTTACCTTTCTAGTTCGTCATGGTTCCCACAACCCTAGTTATGAATTTTAGATATGCATACTCATTGTAGATAAAAGAATCATGCTACAGAATAACATAATTAAACACTTACAATGATCAAATTCAAAATAATAAATCAAAAGTTCTCCACAAGATATTACAATATAATAATTTTGATGCAAAAATCACAAAAGATGAAGTCTCAAAAGTGTTTCTGTCCTCTCTCGTGCATCCCTGTGAGAAAAAAATATTTAAAAAATTAATTTATAATAAGTAAAATATAAATCCAAAATGAAATAGGAAAACTAGATTCTAGAACTTCTATGGACGGGGTTATGGGTCGTATAAGGAATCAAAACTCGTACCTGAGCTTCATACTCTACAACACCAAAAAAAAGACTTCAATTCCACGAGACTTTCTTACGACCATCTTCTAACTTACAAGTTGTGGAGGGTTTCATCTAACAACTTTTCTGAAATTCTTCAAAATCTGATCCTCCAAACATGACCCTAATCCACGACTCATGCTCATCTATCACTCATATGATAGTTTATGGATGCAATATCTGAAATGTGGCCCTTCACTTGATCCAACTCATGAAACCTCTCTACGCCTTATGGATTGAACCACGACCCATATAGTAGCCCGTAAATCCTCAAAAACTCTAATTGTGCAGACTTTACCCAAAGTCATACTGAATCTTGGAGTCCTGCAAATTAAACATAAAAAGACATCAAACCCACTAACGTTGATTTGAGAAAATACAAAATCCAAAATTTTAAAGCGTCAAAAGTGTTGTATTTTGGCAACACATCAAATGCTACTTTTATTAATAGGCCTGGAAGTTGAAAGTAAGGGAATTCTGCAATGGATGTGTTCATAGAAGCCCGTCTACTACTTGTGGATAAATCCATAGCCCATAGGAAGCTTTCATGGATTGTGTCCAACAATATTGGAAGAGCATAGATTTTTTAGATGTTGACTTATGATAAATAGGATGGGTTGTCAATGGGACCACGACTTAAAACGACCTTCGAAGGATGGAATTTTTCCCATGTCTTAGGATGATGTACAAAGGGACTTAAGGTCCATGAAAGGAACTACTGGTCGCCCTGTATGTCTGTATAGTGGAAAGTGCCAATTCTAGTAACTCAATTTTTGGTGGCACAGGTTCTACGAGCCAAAACATGAGGCATAGATTGAACCATGGCCCATTGATGGGGTATCACGGATGGCTTTAACAGAATTTAATGAAGAGAATTTTTGGCATTTCCAATTCCCTTAACTCTTAAACTATGATGTTTCGACCCTCCTAACCAACTTCAACCCTATCAATTCTATTCCTAACTCATTTTAATTCATTCATTCTAATAATTCTCTCAAGGATTCTCAAATATTCTCTCTCTAGATCAAGGACTTGATTAAGTCTAGGGTTCCATGCTTTGCTAAGCATTGCAAGGTTTTTCTACTCCAATACTTAAGGATCTCACTTGAGATATGTAGGACTTCATTCATGGATTTGTTTCATCCATCAAACCCACTCCAAATTCTTATTTTTCTCTAAGTTTCATGATGGATTCTTATGGGATTTTATGCTATGGTTTTAAATGCATGAATTTTGATTCTTACATGATAATTATACATATTTATGCATGAATTACTAAAAATTATATGAATTAATATTTTTAAGCAAAAGTATGTGATTTCAAGTATGTATGATTAGGGCTTGATGAATGGATGTGGGTTCATTTACTAATGATCCAAATTGATTTTACTTATATGTTTCCTCTATGGGTTTCATCCAATTGCATGATTTTGACTCAAATTCATATGAACTCACACTTAAACCTAGTCTCCTAAGATAAAAGCATGGATTTTTATGGCTATGATCTCATGTATATAAAGCGTGTTTTATCACAATGATTATAATTTTATCATGATAATAGTGCTATGATAAAGAGGGTGATTAAGACCCTAATATTTATCATGATGATTAGGTGGGGATGTCTACCCACAATACGTGAAAGCTACGTAGATGAACTATTCTTATGACATGAGTTATTTTAATGAAAGATTATGATGACTATTTTACGAGTTATGAAAGTATAATATTAATAAAGTATGAACAATGTTAAAAGCTATGTATATGCATGAGTTATACATTTCTTGGGAATGACTTAGCGCCGAAAAGGCTTTGATAGATTCCTAGTCCCATAACTATGTGCCACCATAGGAATGATGTTCATGTTTTTATGCCTTAAAGGTATGCTAATGGATTGTAAATGACACTCCCTATGCTATGATATAGCCTAAAGGGTGAGTCAAATGATGGGTTCTCACCGTTCTAGGATTGATCATATAATGTAAGGATTGAGTCTACCTTGGCAAAGTAGACTCCTCTTTCACTTTATGTAGAGAGCATATCGAAATTACATGTAATAGTTTGCATGATCTTATATGTCAGTTATAGTATTATTCCCACATATATATGTTAGGATTATGAAAGGATTTTGATGATGCTTCATTTCATGGTTTTTAAAACCTGTATTGCTCATGCATATTATATCCTTATTCTATTGATTATGATTGTACATATTGATATTATATTGTTATGTCCTTTAATTCATGACATACCTACATACTCAGTACATTCTACATACTAATGCATACTATTTTGCCTACCTGATCTTACCTTATAGGGATGGACAACTAGTAGTCTACTCCATTCCGTGTCTAGCATGGGAGTAGAGTTTGAAGATTTATTGGTAAGTTCTCATGCTTTGAGAACAGGCCCCTTTATGATGCTTTTCCATTTGAACCTTGTTATTTGTCTTTTATGTAAGTCTTAATGGTGAGTTAGTAAGCTATGTTCTAGACCCCGCCATGATCTTATGATTTAGAGGCATGTTTTGGAGACCATGGATTGATGCAATTTTCCCCTAAGGGAAACTATGTCATTTCTATTGTGATACATTCCACTTGCTTATTCTCTTATATATGCTTACTTTACCTTATGAATTCTTATGATACAAATATGAGGATTGGATGGGACGCCTTCGAGTGTCACACATTCATCATGTCATGCCTGGGCCCTAGGTCCCGTACGTATAGGTAGTTTATACTTTTGTTGAATGCCATAAAAAGATTCAATTGACTAAGGTTTTCGATTGTTTTGCTATTATTTTGCATGTCCCTTTGTGTTCATATGTAAATTCTATGTCAAGTCTTAATCGATTCATATCGAAACACTATAACTAACTTAACTGTGATTGTGGTTACTAGCTTTCTAGCCAACCCATAAGCAAATTAGCCACCAGATCTAATAATTGAAACCTATTCATTGGAATCATATTAAATTACTGACGCCCTGACATGTCTCCAACTATTGATCGCAAACCAGCAAATTAATGATAATTTAGTATAATTCCAAGTCATTTCTCATAGAAATTATGATAACGTATTCAACTAACAACTTCAAGGATAGATTCTAATATTTCAGTCCCTATGGGATCGACCCGACTCTTATAAAGATGAATTTATATTTCTAGCAACTGCCTACTGTTCTAAATATTAAAGGGCTAGTTTTACCATTGTCAGACACCCTACCTTTGTCAAATCATTTTCCAAAAATTAGAGAAGAACCTTGGCCTCGTTTAAAGCATTCATTTCCATCACCCAAGTTTGGGTTATGATAAACCACCATCAAATCGAGCCCTCGTTGACTTCCTTACCTTCCTATCCTTAAGATTTTTTCACCTTCTATTTTCTTGGCATATGTCATAAGACATAAAATGTTTTTCTTTAGCAAGCATAGTCGTTCTACATTCTTTTCACTATAATATCTGACACCCCAAAATCAACTTATTCGGACATGGGAGTCGAGTACCAAAGAAGGAGCATACTTAGACAATGCTGTGAACTTGATGGCATTAAAGTGCTAAGATGTGATTAAGAACATAATCCTTGAAAGTGTCTAATCCTAGAGGACCATTATCTCATTCATCCAAGCCACCAACTCTTCCTTTTCTTTCAAAACACCCCCATGATAGCAACCACCTTGTACACCTCATCTATAAAATCTAGTGGATCCTCATCCTTATTATGACAATAGAATTTGGGAGGATTCATTCATGCAAAGTCTCTCACCCTAGAACTCGATAAAGCCATATTAGTAGCAGACACACTACCTTAGTTTGCACGGTTTGTCATACCTTGAGCCAACATAATGATGACAGTCTAAAACTCCGCAGTAGTAACTTGGTCGTCTAGAGGATCATTAAGGGCTTGAGGGACCAGAGGACATTAGCCCTCATTGGCATTGTCACCACTTTGCATAGGTACTCTTCTTAGAGACATTCTTTGAAAATCTCGAAGAACAAGAATTTGAGAGAGGAAATCTTAGAGTACACTCCTTTGAATGATCTAAAGAGGTAAAAATTTCATAAAATGCCTCATAAACTCCTTGTCCCAGATGTGGTACATATCACACCCATGAATAAGACTTCACTTGATGCAGCATGCCCGATTCCCTAGGTCAAGTAAATTATCATAAGGACCATGCATATATGGCAATCGAAACCTCGAAGGACTCCAACTAAGCCATATTAGCATATCAATAATTGTTCTTAAGGCAATTAAAGCATCATCATGATCTATAAGAGACTAGGGAGTAGGTAACATCATAATATTATAAGAGAAAAGGAACAAGTTTTTGTAAGCAATGAAAAGACAACATTGACTTCTTGAACAATCCAAGACGACTCTATGTAGTCTAGCACAGATGGGGGATAATACATGTCCCTATCTCACCCTCAAAGAAGAAAAAACAAAAGAAGTAGTCACATAACATTCCAAAAGTAAAGCAACAATAATAGGAAAAAGTTGGGCTCGCCCTGAAACCATAAGGACGTACTCACCATAAAGTCTTCAAGTCAACTCTAAAATCTAGCCATAAGAATGAGGAGTGAAATGGGAACCCTCTCCTGTATTATAACACAATATAGGAAAAAGTATGCATTAGTACGTTTGAATATACTAAGTATGTAGGCAATGCAATATATTACAAATCATAATGTGTAAATTACCATTTCAAATATCATGATAAAAGATTAATTGAATCATACTTAACCATGCAATAGAAAAATGTATAAGTAGATTAGAAGAACATCATATAAAGTTAAAGGTTATGAGTAGTCAAGTAAATCATCATAAGGTTCATGCATATGTAGGAAGTAGCTATAATTGAGAATTAGACCATGTCAACTATGATGTGTAATATCAATGTCTTTTCGTATAAAAGAAAAAAAAGTCTACTTGCCAAGATAAAACTCTACCCCTCAAAAATGGGTGACATGAGCCTTGTGCATCTACTAGCAAATCATATTAGTGAAATAAATCATATGGTGACAACATAGTTATGAATTGTAAATTTCTAGTCAGGACACTTTATATTGGGTCCCCTCCTTAAGCCACTATCGGTGCTAAGCCAAATCCCATAAAATACTTATCATAAAATCACACTTATCACATATTCATAAGACTTGTGATAAATCACAGTTCATAATTTTCATAACATGTCATATAGAAAAAGATAGTCAAGATCACAAATCTAAATCATAGAATATTCTTCATAGAGTAACTCATTTCATGTAGTTTAGTAATGTGAGTTTAGGCCTTCCACCATTACAAATCATATCTTAATTGAGAGTGTTATTCGGATCTTAAGCCACCTTTTTAGGTCGTAGGTCACCCCTTAGGTCTTAAGCCAACCTTTTCATAACATAGTTAGACACTTGAAATTTCATGATCATGACTTTTAATGAAGAATTAGCATAGAATTATGAGTTCACAATCAATAAACTAGAAATTATATAATTAGATGAATTCATGCATAATTATATAAAACAGGATCAAGTGAATCAAAATTAAGAGAGATCCATATGTAATTTCTTGAAACCTAGGTAGCTTATATGTAAAATTCCTTGTAAACCATCAAAATCATACAATTTAATAATTGTTTATGTTTAATTTAGAAAATGCGCAATGACTGAGACTCAATTTATTAAATTGAAGGCTAAATGAACAAAATTATAGTGATATTTTAAGCCTTAAGTAGCACGAATTCATGTGGAAACTTATAAATTCCATAAAATTACCATCAATTCATGTCAAAATAGATTAATGATCATAAACATAGACCATAATTCTTGAATTGGATGAAAATTAGGAAGACCCCTAAAAGTATATATTTGAAAAATGAGTAAAATAGTTAAGTATAATTTGGGGTCCATGGGTAAAAGAAACTCATGGATGAAGACCCACATACCTTGGTAAGAAATAAGAAGAGTCTTTGAAGAAATCCTCCAATTTTGATGGAGAACATAGAAATTTCTTCTTGTCTTGAATGGGGATTTGAAACCTTTTATAGAGCGAAAAATTCTTAAGATTGATGAATTGGGAGTGAATTAGGGAATAATAGGGAGTTTGGGGATCTAATAAATTAGGATTTTAATCCTTAAAATGTCTTGGATCATTAACTAATAGGTAGGGAAAATGTACAAACTGTTCCCATTTAAAAACTCTTATCGAACAACAATAGCGAAGCAAGTTCATGATTGTAATACCCAGTAAGTTGAAAAGTCAAATTATAGAAGAAAGTGTCGATCCAATTTTCTAGTGCTAGGAATTGTGTGCTCAATCTATGTATCGTAAATGTTTCTGGGCCATGATGGGCCCTTCATAAAGTCCTAAAAGTTTTTCGATACTGCATGAGAGAACTTTTATCAGCCACGAAATATTATATGTCTCATGGATTGAAGTTGTAGTTAGGATTCAGAAAATTGTAAAACAAGGATCAACAGGATGAGACCTCTTTACTAGTCATTGTCCTATTGACAGGCTATAAAGGGGTGGTTTCATGGTTTGGTTGAGTGATGGTGGAATAAAATTAGTGTTGGTTGGGTTAATGAAATAGGTTCTACGAATCATATAACAAATTATTGGCCATAATTTGAGATCATGGTTATTGACCCAAAATCACAATCTGTGATGTTTTTCATGAAATGCCAGGATGAGTCATAAATAAAACTATGGGACAAAAATTCCCTTTATAGTTTGAGATCCTAAGACACTGAAAATTTACCCATTTGTACAAAACCTCATATCTTCGTATCATATATGGATCTATAAGTCATAGACCTTTTTGTTATCCTCCCTAACAATTTTTTAATGAATGGGAATTTTTTCGATGCCTACCCATCTATGCCTTAAATTAGACCTATAACTACCCCAACCCTTGTCAAATTCACCTAAAATTCATTCTAACTCAAAAACCCTCAATTTCTTCCATGTCTCCGAACACAAACTCCATCGAAGACTCCAAGCTTAGGGTTCCAAGTTTAACCATCCAATTCCAAAATTTTGTTTTCACAATTTAACTCAAGGTCTGCCATGCATCAAATGAACAACAAAGTCATGATAACAATATGCATAATGACTAAATGGGGGGGGTTGTAAAAATGAGGTAAAGTAATCTTAGACAAAGACAAGTGTGAGATTAGTAAGAAGAGTAACTAGGGTAGTATGTTCCCCATGATTTCCTAACTCGGTATTTGAAACGCCCAACAATGTGTCTCGAAAATGCTCATAATCGTAATTTCCATATATCTTAAAAGTTGTGCTTGATATCAAAAATTTAACTTCGTATTCTTGATTAGGGGGAGAAATTGAGTGGGAAACGGGTATAACCCTGAGTTTAGAGGGCCCGTGGCAAAATTGTATTTTTGCTTACTTTTCAATTTCCAATGTGCATCTGCATTGGCTCCGTGACGTGTATCCATCGCGGAAGAGTGTTATGACTTTCTTATATTTTTTCTTCAGCATAAGGCATTGGGGTCTTTGCCCCATGCCCTCTTATGCGTAAAAACACCTATATTTAGCCATTTTCAACTTTATATCACTCAAAAAACTCTCAAAACCCTCTCATACACTTGACCAAATATTTCACCCAAATTCTAGTGTCTCAAGCTTAATTTTAGATCTCAAGAACTTCATTCAAGCTTCAAGTTCTCATTAAAATTTACACCAAGGAAAGCCTCAATTAGAGGTTTGTGAGTTTCAACGATTGGGTCATCTCACCCATGCTGTCCAACCTTCCTTTTATGAAACTTGCACGCTTTCAAATTTTATTAGTTATGGGTATTATTTATTATGAGATATGATTAAAATAATGTTACAGTTTTATGAAGTAATGATTGGAAACAAATTTCTACCTATTTCAAGCTTATACTATGAGATGGTTTGTCTATTGTTACTATGCATGTTTTGAAATATGAAACTATAATCTATTACGAGGTTTGATGAATGGATTCAAGCTATCATGCATGAGGGTTTTATTATGTGTTGGTGGATTGATTTACATTGAATTTTCTCACATGATTTCACTCTTGAATCACATGATTTTTAACTTGCCTTAAGTATAAGCCAAGTGTTTGATAAAATATCTTGACATGAATTCTTTGGTCATTGATGGCCTATGATATGGTTTAAAATATAACTGACTCTATGATGTTGAAGTTATTATATGTATATATCGAATACACAAAAATTGTCTATAGTGTTACAAGTTGACCACACCTTGTTGAGGGGGTGATATGCCTCAACCACTTTGATGGGGTGTGCAATGACCATCTACCATATCGAGGGGTATATACCATGGCCACTTTGATGGGGGTGCTATGCCCATCTACCATGTTGAGGGGTATATACCTTGACCACTTTGCTGGGGGGGAAGGCTATGCCCATCTACTATGTTGAGGGGTATATGCTTTGACCACTATGATGGAGGGTGGCATGTCCATCTACCAACTGAGGGGTAGATACCTCATTCACCTTCCAAGGGGGTGATATGCTTTGGATTCCAAGTATTAGTATGCTTGGTCTTTGATGATGGTCTTTTCGTACGCATGTAATCAATATTCTCAAGTTATATATTATACAAGCATGTTTTCCATCTAGCATTGATCATGCATGCCATGTTGTTATTATACCAATCCCTTGATTATGATTTTGCATTTTGAGTATGTCACCTATCTCTTGTTGCATTGCATCCTACATACTTAGTACATTCAAACGTACTAATGCATACTCTATGTAACATGATGTTAGCATGTAGGAATCGGAGCTCCTCATTATCATCCTCTACGCGGCTAGTGTTGGCATCTTGAAGATAAGCTTTTGGTGAGCCCTCAATTTCTGGGACACTAGCTATGCTACTCTTGCTTTTATTATCTCTTTTGTTGAATATTTGATACTATGAGAGTGAGCCTGAAAAGTGTTCTGGCCCCCGCCCAGTCTATGCTTAGAGGTATTTTTGGAACAATTGATATATCTATGCTTTGCGTTTTGACTCTTTATGCTTTATAAATGTCAGGACTTCCCTTAGTCCTTTTTTCCATTGTTTATACTCTTGTTGTTATTTACTTTACTTCCACGACAAAGGATGTGCAATTGATACACTAAGAGGCATCTTTAGGTCCCTTTGGGTTCCCATTCGCCGGCTAACATTTAGTCCCTAGGCTTGAGTTGTAAATAACTACCTTATCAGAGCACTAGGTTGTTAATGGTCTTCAAAATCCAACACAACGTATCGATTTGAATCTTATCATGGTAGTAAAGTGCACCATAACTATGAGTAAGAGGCTATGAGACATTTTAGGAAATGATTCCATTCTTCATGATTTATGTCATGTGATAGAGGTTAAAATATGGTTTTTTCCCCTAACGAATGTTCTTTGCTACTCTAGATTATGTTGATCCTAAGATGAAGAAGAGCTTGTACACCCGAGGAACAACCAGCTCCTCTCACTCCTCAAGCTCCCCAAGATGGAGGAGTGGCTCATGAAGAATCTAGGGATGCTATCACCATGTTGGCTCATTCTATGGTGAACCAAATCAACCACGGCGCCTAAGCCCCTCATACTTCCACTATGGCATATAGGGTGAGGGATTTTGCAAGAATGAAGGCACCAAAGTTCCATGGGTCTAAAGTGGATGAGGATCCTCATGAATTTATTGATGAATTGTATAAAGTATTATCTATTATGGGGGTTATGTAAGAGGATAAAGTGGAGTTGGCGGCTGTCTAACATAAGGGGGTGGCCCAAATTAGGTTCACCCAATGGAAGATGGAGAAGGTGAACGATAATGTTATCCTTTAGAAAGAATTCAAGAAAGCATTTCTTAATCGATTCTTTCTGATAGAGCTAAGGGAGGACAAAATGATGAAATTTATGAACCTCAAGCAAGGGTCCATGAGTGTGAGAGAGCAAGCCCTTATGTTCAACTAACTCTCGAAGTATGCTCCAATATTTGTCGGCGAGCTGAGGTCTAGGATGAACAAATTTATGTCGGGTGTGTCTGACTTGGTCAATGAGGAATGTCGAACCACCATGTTGGTAAGTGATGTGGATATATCCTGCCTAATGACTTATGCTGAACAATTGGAGTTGGAAAGCTTAAAGAAAGGAGAAGTGGTGAGGCCAATAGGGTACATTTTAAAGGTAGATTACAAGGTCCTAATGATGGCCGGTTTCATCAAGGACAAGGGCCATCTAATGCTCCTAATAGAATGTTTTCTAATGACAACCCAAGGGTCTAGGGTGGTGGTGGTGTGGTGCCTAATACTATGTGCTCATGATGTGGTAGAGGCCATAATAACCCATGTTTGAAGGACGCTAATGCTTGATATAATTATGGTGATGTAGGTCATAAGGTGTTTGATTGTCCTCATAATTGCAACAAGGGTAGAGATGATCGTCCATAGGGCCAAGGTACAAATACGGGTACTAAGGGGAGAGGAGGCCAACAAGGAGGTGCCTCAAGGAAAAACTGATTCTATGCTCTCCAAGGGAGACAAGGGGTGGATAAGGTGTCCGATGTCATCACCAGTATGTTAAAGATTTTTTATTTTGATGTGTATGTTTTGTTACTCTTTCTTTTATTACTCTTGTTGTCCATCCATTGTTGCTAGAAGGGTCTATCAATCCCATTTTCGTCTTGTATAAAATCTTGCCTTGTGATTTTGTTGAATTAGATATGGTGGATTTTGATGTCATTTTTGGGATTGATTGGTTGCGTGCATATTATGCCTATATTGATTGTAGAACCCATAGGGTCAAATTTCAATTCCCTAATGAGCCCGTCCTTGAGTGGGAGAGTCATGATGTAATGGTCAAAGGTAGATTCATTTCTTGTATTAAAGCCTAAAAGTTAATTTCCAAGGGTGTCTCTATCATCCTGTGGGTTAGGGATGTTGAGTTCAAGGTCCTTCCTATGGAGTCGGTTCCAGTGGTTAATGAGTTCCTTGATGTCTTTCCGGGTGAGCTTCTCGGTGTCCCTCCTGAGAGGGAAATAGACTTTGGTATAGAACTTCTTCTGGATACTCAACCCATTTCTATTCCCCATTACCGTATGGCCCCGATAGAGTTGAAAGATTTGAAAGAACAGTTGAGGGATTAGTTGGCGAAGGGTTTTATAAGGCCTAGTCAATCACCTTGGGGTACATCGGTATTATTTTTAAAGAAGAAGGATTATACTCTTAGAATGTGTATTTATTATTGGCAACTTAATAGGGTCACCATAAAGAATAAGTACCTTCTACCAAGGATTGATGATCTTTTTGGCTAACTTCAAGGGGCTAGTCACTTCTCTAAGATTGATCTTCGGTAAGGGTGTCACTAAGTGAGTGAGGTGTGTGACATTCCCAAGATGGCCTTTTGGACTAGGTATGGGCATTTTGAGTTTGTGGTTATATCCTTCGAGTTGATTAATGTACCAGCTATCTTCATGGATCTTATGAGTAGGATCTTTAAACCTTGCCTTGATTTGTTTGTGGAGGTTTTTATTGATGATATCTTAATGGGAATAGGAGCATGTGGCCGAGTTGAGGGTGGTGTTGCAGATCTTGAGGAAGGAGAAGTTGTATGGTAAATATGAAAAATGTGAGTTTTGGTTGAAATAGCTTGCTTTTCTATGTCATGTCGTGTCGGGTGATGGCATGAAAGTGGATCCTAAGAGGATGGAGGTAATTAGGAATTGGCCTAGACCTTTGACTCCATCGGACATTAGAAGCTTCTTAGGTTTAGCGGGTTATTATCGGATGTTTGTGAATGGGTTCTTTTCTATTGCTTCTCCTATGACTAAGTTGACTCAAAATAATGCAAAATTTGTGTGCATGGATGAATGTGGGAAGAGTTTCCAAACTTCGAAAGATAAGCTTGTTTCCGCTCCTATCTTGTCTCTACAGAAAGGGTTGGAAGGTTCTGTTCTGTATTTTTGATGCCTCAAGAATTGGTTTGTGTTGTGTTTTGATGTAGAATAGTACGGTGATGGATTATGCCTCTAGGAAACTTAAGGTGCATGAAAAGAATTATCCTACCCATAATCTTGAATTAGCTGTCGTGGTATTTGCTTTAAAAATTTAGCGTCATTATTTGTATGGAGTTCATGTTGATGTGTTTACCAATCATAAAAGTCTCCAATATGTGTCACTCAAAGAGATCTTAACTTGAGACAAAGAATGTCGTTAGAGCTCCTTAAAGATTATGATATGTCTGCATTATCACCTCGGTAAGGCAAATTTTGTGATCGATGCTCAAAGTAGGGTGTTTATGGGTAGCCTAGCACATGTTGGTGATAGTGGCAAAGAGGTGGATAGAGAGGTCCATCAGTTGTCTAGATTGAGAGTTAGGTAGGATGAGGTTGACAATGGTGGTGTAGTGGTTGTTGATGGTTCTAAATCTTCATTGATTGAGGAGGTAAAGGCATAACAAGATCTTGACTCAGCCTTCCTAGAGTTGAAGGCTTTGATGAGAGATGGTAAGGGGGAGGTTTTCTCCTAAGGGAAAGATGGTGCCTTTAGGTACAAAGGTAGATTGTGTGTGTCTAGTGTCGATGACTTGAGAAAGAAGATTTTAGATGAGGCTCATAATGTCACTACCCAAGCCTAGGTCCTAAGCGTGACATGGTGCAAATGGAACTCGAAGGGACCCCAAGGAAGTCTCTTAGAACATCATTAGACATCCTTGGTCGTGGTTACAATCATCAAGAGATAATAAAGTGGGACAACTGGGGCTAAGGCAAAGCACTTTCATAACATAGACATCAAGAAAATTAGAGTCAAGGCTCTTAGAATAGATACATAACATGTCCAACAAATATCACTAATATATAGATAAGAGCGGGGGCCAAGACAAAGTAATCGGGCTCACTCTCATAGTCAAATAGACAAAAAAGAAGAATGTCTCAATAGATAATAAGAGCGACATAGCCTAAAGTCCCTGAAGTTGAGGACTCACCAACTAGCTGGAGTAGTATCGAACTAGCCACGTGGAAGAGGAGGATGATCAACTTGGGCACCGGTTCGTACATGGTTATATCATGTAGGTAAGAGTATGTGTTAGTACATTTGGATGTACTAATTATGTAGGACGCAATGTAACATGCATAACAATACGCAATAGGTATAATATAACAATATGGCATATATGACTAATGCATAAGTAAAACATACTTAAGTAGCACATGCTCATATAAGATATCATATGTGTAGAAGAGACCAAACTAGATTTTCAAGGTACAAACCCCCTTGATTGGTTGATGATGGTTTTACCCCATCATTCCGATAGTGTGGTACAAGCCCCTCACATTGTTGATGACAATAACACTTTATCACCATAGTGGCGAAATACAATCCCCTCATATGGTGGATGAGTACAAACCCCCACTGCGGTTGATAAGTACAAACCCCCAGCTCAGTTACCTGGGCTCTTGTCACCCTATACTGGGCATGGTCTAATGCAACACTTTATATAGAGTATTTCATATTAACAAGCTCATTTTATCATCATATAGTCAATCATATTATATCTCATGCTTTGGACCTTCAACTCCTCAAGAAATCACATCTGGATATTTTATCAAACACTTAGAGGGTGTGTAATGCTAGTGTAAATCCATGAAATATAGAGATAAAATCATGCAAGAAAATCCACTGTAAACCATCAATCAACACCTTGCATCACCCTCAAGCGACTTACATCAAAAACCCTCTTCAAATCTTGCAATAGATCAAAGATTTATGGCTCAAAACATAGGAAAACAGTCACAATTGCACATAGCTTTAACAAAGTGTGTAGTGAATTTCATAATAAGCAAGAACCACTTGTAAATCAACTTTAAATCATGCAATTTGAGTAAAAGGAGGCCTAGGTATTATCGGTGAAAGGAACCCATAAAAGAAATCCACATATGTTAGCTTGGAGATAAACTTGGTGAAGATTGGAGATGGAGACATGAAGCTTGAAGAAGAACGTTCAAGGGAAACCTTAGCTTAGGATGAGGGTTTGGAACTTGGATTTGGGAGTGGAAATATGGTTGTGTTTGAGTGAGTATTGGGGAATGTGTAGGATGATATGAGGGTCAAATAAGGCTAAGTATAGGTAAAAATACATTTGGGAACACTTGGGTGCAAGACCCAAAAACCTTGGACCGAGATAGAAATCGCTGGCAACAAAATACACAGGTCCATGTCTAGTTCGCGACTCAATCCTGTCACAGAGGATAAATTGACATATGTCTGCGACAGCTATGCATTGTGGCACCATAACGGACTGATTCTGGAAATTGAAATTTTGAAAATTTGCAATTGTGATTTGATTGCTCTAAAATCGGGGTTAGATCCTTTCACCCCAAATTTTGAACCCCTGAATAAGAATATGAAGTCAGATTTTCGATATCGCACATGGAATTTGAGATATATGGAATTTCAAATTTTGGGCATTTCAAGGCACATTTTCAGGCAGTTTTTGGGGTCATTTTAATATCTCCACCTTGGGAACATTTGTCCCCGAATGTAGTAGAGACGTACAAAGAAAAGAGTAATCAAGAATAAATCAGCCCCAACAAGAATACAACATTACATTTAAACACCATTTTCAAAACCTCAACATAAGTGTAAAATCATCATAAATTTGTCAACTTAAACATGTATGCATATGAATGACATGGGTGATGAAACATAAGACTTGAATTCACATAGGGGACTTACAGTTAGTTCCTTAGGATTGAGTGAAGTGGAAAAGATAAGGATACCACTTTTGCATGTCTGCCTCGGCCTCTCAAGTAGCACTTTCAATTTGTTGGTTCCTCCAAAGGACCTTAACAGATGTGACCTCCTTGTTCATCAATCTCTTCACTTTCCTATCAAAAATCTGAACTAGAACCTCCTCATAAGTCAAGGTATCCTCAACAACACCCACAATACAAAGAGGCACAATAGCATTAGGATTACCAACTATTTTCTCAATAGAGACATGGAACACCGGATGAACCGGATTCATTTCACTAGGCAACTTCAACACATAAGCTACTGTACCAACCCTATTCAAGAGATCATAAGGACCAACATAGATTGGACTCAACTTCCCGGTTTTACCAAAATGGACCACACCTTTCATTGGAGGAACTTTCAGATAAACCCAATCTCCCGCTTTGAATTCAAGGTCTTTTCTTCTCACATCGGCATAGGATTTTTGACGAATTTGAGTTGTCTTAAATCTCTCCCTAATCATCCTAGCCTTCTCAATAGACTCCATAACCAGATTCATTCCCAATAAAGCTACCTCTCCAACCTCAAACTAACCAACTAGTGATCTACAATGTTTCCCATAAAGAGCCTCAAAAGGAGTCATACCAATGCTAGAGTGATAACTATTGTTGCATGCAAACTCAATCAAAGGAAGATGGTTATCCCAACTACCCCTCAACTCCAATACACATGCCCTAAGCATATCTTCAAGGGTTTGAATTGTCCTTTTGACTTGGCCATCCGTTCAAGGGTGGAAGGCCATACTAAGGTGAACCTTTGTATCAAGACCCCTTTGAAATGACTTCCAAAAGTGTGAAGTGAATTATGAACCAAGATATGATATTGTGGACAAAGGAACCCAATGTAAACTTACAAACTTATGGATGTACAACCTTGCATACTTTTTAGCCCCACATGTGGCTAACCGGTAGAAAGTGGGCAGATTTCATCATCCTATCTACCACCACCCAAATGGAATAAAAACCTTTCCTAGTCTTGGGCAACCCAACCACAAAATCCATATTAATTACATCCCAGTGCAAATTGGGAATCTCTATGGTTTGGGTTAGGCCACCTGGCCTTTGATGTTTGTTTTTACTTATTGACAACTATGAAAATCGGAAATGAATTTGGCAATGTCCCTGTTCATGCCTCCCCACCAATACACCTCCCTCAAATCTCTATTGTAGACCTGGGTGGATAGAATAAGAAGAATTGTGGGCCTCATCAACGATCGTCTCGCTCAAACCATCAACACAAGGCATACACAACCTACTTTTGTACCTAAGGGCAGTATCTCTCCATTGGGAGAAAACCTCTACTTTTCCCTCTTTCACCATGGACGTTAATTTAAGAAAGGAGGAGTCAAGATCTTGTTTTGATATCACCTCATAGACCAATGAAGACTTAGACCCATCAACAATAATAATACCATCATCACCAATCTCTTCTAACCTAACTCCTAATCTAGCCAATTGATGCTCCTCCCTAGTCATCTCCTTATCACCACCATCAACATGACCTAGGCTACCAATAGACACCCTACTCAAAGCATCCGCCACCACATTTGCCTTACCCAGAAGATAATGGATACTCATGTCATAGTCATTGAGAAGTTCTAACTATCTAATTTGCCTCAAGTTAAGGTCGTTTTGAGTGAAGACATATTGGAAGCTCTTGTGATCGATGAACACATCATGCACCGAATACAAGTAGTGACACTGAATCATTAGTGCAAACACAATGGCGGCTAACTCTAAATCATGAGTAGGGTAGTTCCTTTCATGTACCTTGAGTTGTCTTGAAGAATAAGCTATTACCTTACCATTTTGTATCAAAACACAACTCAAACCAACCCAATAAGCATCACAATAGACCACAAATCCCTCAAGCTCATCCGGTTGTGACAATATAGGAGCGGACACAAGCTTGTCTTTTAATGTTTGGAAGCTCCTCTTACACTCATCAGTCCACACAAACTTAACCTTCTTTTGGGTCAATTTTTTCATTGGGGAAGCAATGGAGGAGAACCCATTCTCAAACCTTCTATAATAGCCCGCTAGGCCCAAAAAGCTCTTAATATCTGACTGGATCAATGTTCTAGGCCAATTTCTAATCACATAGATTTTCTTCGGATCTACTTTTATACCATCCCCTGACACCACGTGACCTAAGAATGCAACCTAGTTCAACCAAAATTCACACTTGTCATATTTGGCATATAATTTCTCCTCCCTCAACCTTTGCAACACAACCCTCAAATGCCTTATATCCTCCTCCCTACTCTATGAACAGATCAATATATCATCAATGAAGACTACAACAAAAGAATCAAGGAAATATTTGAAAACAATATTTATTAGGTCCATGAAGATGGCTGGTGCATTGGTCAACCCAAACGACATCACAAAAATCTCGTAATGCCTATTTCTTG
This sequence comes from Solanum clarkiae, assembly GCA_011800125.2. Classification (NCBI taxonomy): domain Eukaryota; kingdom Viridiplantae; phylum Streptophyta; class Magnoliopsida; order Solanales; family Solanaceae; genus Solanum; species Solanum clarkiae. The sequence continues at coordinate 6,897 of JAABOM020057473.1, read as the reverse complement.
TCGGGAATGCCATCTTGGGTGTGTCACATTCCTTCGCCTTCACTTGATGATACCTGAATCAAAGATCAATTTTTGGGAAAAAAAACTAGCCCCTTGCAATTCGTCAAACAAATAATCAATTGTTTGAAGAGGATACCTATTCTTCATAGTGACCCTATTGAGTTGCCAGTAGTTAGTGCACATTCTAAGTGACCCATCCTTCTTCTTCACAAACAACACCTAAGCACCCCAAGGTGATTTACTAGGTCTAACAAATCCCTTCTCCAACAAATCTTTCCATTGTTTAACTCCTTCAACTCTGTCTGGGCCATATGGTAAGGGGGAATGGAGATAGGTTGAGTATCGAGGAGGAGATCTACACAGAAATCTATTTCCCTTTTGGGAGGAACACCGAGAAGGTCATTTGGGAAGACATCAAGAAATTCGTTTACAAGTAGAACCGACTCAATGGAAGGAACTTTGGAATCCATATCTCTAACCTTCACAAAATGGTAAAGACACCTTCTAGAAATCAACTAATGGGCTTTAATGCATGAAATGAATCTACCCTTGACAAAAACATCCTGACATTCCCACTTAAGGACGGGTTCATTAGGAAATTGAAACTTAACCCTACGGGTTCTACAATCAATAGAAGCATAGTAGGCATGCAACCAATCCATCCCAGGAATGACATTAAAATCTACCATATCTAATTCAACAAGATCACAAGTCAACAACTTAAGCAAAATGCAAATAGGATAATTTCTATAAACTCTTCTAGTAACAATAAAGGCACCAATAGGAGTAGATACTTCATATGACTCATGCAACAACGCGGGGGCAACATGGGAATTTTTAACAGTAAAATTGGTAACAAAGGAAAGAGTGGCTCCAGGATCAAAGCATAGACATCAAAGTCAAAGATTTTCAACATACAGGTAACAACATCGGGGACCTCACCAACTACTTGCCTCCTATCTAGAGCATAAAATCGATTGTTACTTGGAGAACCACCTTGAGGACCACCTCTACCTAATGGAACAATCTGCCTTTTTGTGGCCAAGTTCCCCACATTCAAAGCATGCATTAGAACCCCTCAAACACGGTCCTCCATGGCTCCTTCCATATTTAAGGAACACATCAACAGGAGCCACACCACCAACACCTTGAGGCCTAGGGAAGTCATTGGTAAGTCCCCTATTAGTAGCATGAAAGGCCCTTGGCCTTGAAAAAATCTAGCACACTTTTGGAATTTAACCTCAAATCGAGCCCTTTTGGCCTCATTCCCCCTTCTCTTCCTTAATTTATCCTCCTCCATTTGCTTGACATAGGTCATAAACCGAGAAAGTCCATGTCACTAATTAGCATAGCAGATCAACATTCTTCACTTACCAAGTCGAACACTCTCATCACAAACTTATTCATCCTAGATCTAGGATCGGCCACCAATAAGAAGCACACTTTGAAAGTTGATTAAACTTGTGGGCATACCCCTTCACACTCATAACACCTTGTTTCAAGTTCATAAACTCTATCAACTTAGCTTCCCCAAGCTTAAGAGGGAAAAACCGATTAAGGAAAGCAGATTTGAACTCCTCACAAAGAACAACATTACCAATTCCCTTCTCCCTCTTCCATTAATCATACCATCTGTGAGCTACCCCTTTGAGTTAGTATGGTGCCAACTCCGTCTTTTCATTCTTCCCAACACCCATGATATTCAAGATCTTGTATACCTTATCATTGAACTTTTGTAGATCATCATCCACCTTTGACCCATAGAACACCGAAAGGTTCATCCTCATAAAGTCTCTTATCCTTGCTCCCGTGAAACTAGCATGAGGGTCTTGGGTCCCTTGATTGACTTGGTTGGCCATAACTTGGGAAAGCATAGTAAGTGCATCCCGGAGCTCACCATTAGTAAGTTGCTCCTCGGGAGTTTGGTCCCTTCTTCCTCTAGTGTTTGGCATGATCTAGCATAGCAAAGAACAATCGTTTGAGGGGAAACATTTCCTAAAATGGTTCATAGCCTCCTATTCATAGCATGGCATGCATCACAACTATTAATAGGACTCTAATCGACACAGTATGTTGGACTCTAAGGATCTATCAAACTAATGCTCTGATATCAAGTTTTTCACAACCTAAGCCTAGAGCCTAGGCATGACATGACGTAAAAGGAACCCGAAGGGACCCCAAACAAGCCTCTTTAAACATCATTACACATCCTTGGTTGCGGAACAAATAAAACAAACATCAAGAGATAATAAAGCAGGACAACCAGGGTTAAGGGAAAGCATTTTCATACCATAAACATCAAGAATAATAGAGTCAAGGCTATTAGAATAGACTCATAACATGTCCAACAAGAACCTCTAATACACAGATTACAGCGGGGGCCAAGACAAAGTAACCAAGTTCACCCTCATAGTCCAATAGATAATAAAGAATAATGTCTCAATACATAATAAGAGCATCATAGACTAAGGTCCCCAAAGTGGAGGACTCACCAACTAGCTTGAGTAGTATCAAACTAGCCATGTGGAAGAGGAGGAGGATGATCAACTTGGGCACTAGTTCCTACATGGTGATATCATCTAGGCAAGAGTATGCATTAGTATATTTGAATGTACTTAGTTTCTAGGATGTAATGCAACAAAAATTAGGCATCATAATCAAAATGCATAACGATAGGCTATAAGCATAATATAAGAATATGGCATGTAAGATCCATACATAAGTATAACATGCTTAAATAGCTCATGCTCATATAGGATATCATATGTGTAGAAGATACCAAGATAGAATTTCAAGGTACAAACCCCTTTGGTTGGTTGATGATGGTTTCACCCCATCATCACAGTGGTATGGTACAAGCCCCTCAGATGGTTGATCATAATCACACCTTATCCCCATGGTAGTAAAGTATGAACCCCTCACGTGGCTGCTGAGTGCAAACCCCCACCTCGGTTGACGAGTACAAACCCATACCTCGATTACCGGGCTCTTGTCCCCCCGGATCGGGTATGGTCTAATGCAACACTTTATATAGAGTATATCATATACACAAGATCATTTAGTCATCATATAGTCAATCATATCATATCTAATACTTTGGACCTTCAACTACTCAAGAAACCATATCCAGACATTTTATCAAACACTTAGAAGGTGTGTAATGCTAGTGTAAAACCATGAAATATAGATATGAAACTATGCAAGAAAATCCATTGTAAGGCCATCAATCAAATTCTTGCATTACCCTCAAGCTACATACATCAAAACCCCTCCTCAAATCTTGCGATAGATCAAAGATTTACAGCTCAAAACATAGCAAAACAGTCACAATCTCACAAAGCTTTAACTTAGTGTTTTGTGAATTTAATGATAAGCAAGACCCATTTGTAAATCTATTTTAAATCATGCAATTTGACTAAAAGGAGCCTTGGGTATTACAGGTGAAAGGAACACATGAAAGAAACCCACATACCTTAGCTTGGAGATGAACTTGGTGAAGATTGGAGATGGAGACTTAAAATTTGAAGAAGAACCTTGAAGAAAAACCTTATCTTAGGATGAGGGTTTGGGACTTGTATTTGGGTGTGAAAATATGGATAAGTGTTTGAATGAGTATTGAGGAATGTTTGGGATGATATGAGGGTGAAATAAGCCTAAGTATAGGTAAAAATACGTTTGGAAACACTTGGGGCCCAAGACCCAAAAGCCTTGGAACGAGATAAAATCACTGGCAAAAAAATACACAGCTTCACATCAAGTCCACAATTCTAAACTATTGTAGAGGAAAAATTAATATATGTCTGTGACAGCTGTGCATCGCAACAACGTCGCGGACTGATTCTAGAAGTTGAAATTTTGGAAATTTGCAATTGTGTTTCAATTGCTCTAAAATTGGGGTTAGACCCTCTTCCCCCTAATTTTCACCCTCTAAGAAAGAATATGAATTCGGATTTTCGATATTACACATGAATTTTGAGATATATGAAATTTAAAATTTTGGGCATTCTGAGACATATTTTCGGGCACTTTTTGGGGTCGTTTCACATAATTCTTACTATTCTATTCACCCTGATTCTACAAATATGTATACATATTTGAGGAAAGTGTTTTAGTGGTGTATGAAGAGAGATATTACTAAGTTTATATCCGGTTGTCATAATTTCCAACAAGTGACAGCCGAGTATCAAGGGTCAGGCGACCTAGCGCAAGATATAGAGATTCCTACTTGGAAGTGGGAAGAAATCAATATGGATTTTATGGTTAGGTTTCCTAAGACTAGAAAGAATTTTGATTCTATTTGGGTTGTGGTTGATAGAATGACAAAGTCGACTCACTTGTTACCGATCAGGACTACTTATGGTTCCAAAGATTATGCTAGGTTGTAAATTCATGACTCAGTTTGATTGCATGGAGTGCCTTTGTCTATCATATCGGATCGTGGTGCTTAATTTACTTCTCACTTTTGGTGGTCTTTCCAAAGAGGTCTTGGTACCAAGGTTAAGCTTAGTATAACCTTTCACCCTAAAATAGATGGCCAAGCCGAAAGAATCATCCAAACTCTTGAGGATATTCCTAGAGCTTGTGTTTTGGAGTTTAAGGGTAGTTGGATAAACATCTTCCACTCATTGAGTTTTCTTAAAATAAAAGTTATCATTCTAAGCATTGGTATGGCTCCTTTTGAGGCTCTCGATAGTAGACATCGTAGATCACCAGTTGGATAGTTTGAGATGAAGAAGATGGATTTCTTAGGTTCGAATTTAGTAATGGAAGTCTTGGAGAAGGTATGGTTGATAAGGGAGAGGTTGAAAACAGTCCAAAGTCGACAAAAGTCATATTCCGATGTGAGAAGGAGATATCTTGAATTTAGGGTTGGTGATTAGGTCTATTTGAAAGTCTCATCAATGAAGGGTGGAGTGAGATTTGGCAAGAAGGGTAAATTGATCCCAAGGTTTGTGGGTCCTTATAGGATGTTAAGGAGGATTGGTAAAGTGTCTTATGAGTTAGAGTTGCCCATTGATATGAACATGGTTCATCTAGTGTTTCATGTGTTTATGTTGAGAAAGTGTGTGGATGACCCTAGTACTATTGTACCTTTGGGTGTTGTGGGTGTGGCAGAAGGTTATTTGACTTATGAGGAGGTTCCACTAGAAATCATGGATAGACAAGTGAAGAGGTTTAGTAACAAGGATGTATCTTCCATGAAGGTTCTTTGGAGAAACTAACAAGTTGAAAGTGCTACATCGGAAGTTGAGGTGGACATGCAAAAGTGATATCCATATCTCTTCCACTCTACTCAAGCCTAAGGTACTAATTTAAGTTCCCTTCTATGATTTCAAGTCTAAAGTTTCATCCCTTTATGTCATTTGCATGCATTCATGTCTATACTGACAAGTTTGTGGTGATTTTTAGCATTCATGTGGAGGTTTTTGAAAATGATGTTTAAGTGTATTTGTTGCATTTTTGTCGGGTTAAATTCTTCATGATTACCTCTTTTTTATACATATCTTTGACATTTGGGGATGAATATTGTCACGACCCAACCCAGGGACCGTGATTAGTGCCGATTGGGCACCCAGACAATCACTAAACCGGATTTCCAACTATAATAGCTAAGAACTCTATCGAAATTTCGGCAGAGTTTCCTCTGTTTTACTGACTAACCAAACCTGCAAACAGCAACCACAACATACAGCAAATATCTAAACACATATATATGCGGGCCAACAAGGTCACCGTTGTGGTAGAATCGCCCAACATATTTATCATACATATATAGTCACACCACATACAATATCCCATACCCACATGTATCCACAAACCTCTATACATACGAACTGAATCATAGGATGGGACAGGCCCCGGTCATACCCTCGAATATACATAAATGTAAAATACAGAAAATGAGTGTATATGTATATACCAAAAATCTACTCCTGAGACAAAGGGAGCACTTCAATGGTAGACAGAGATCCTAAGAAGGTGGCTCTCTAGCTTGTGCGTCAGTGTCTATGGGCATGAAATGCAGCCCTCGAAGGAAGGGGGTCAGTACGAAATACGTACTGAATATGTAAAGCGGAAAGTACGAAATATAAATGAGAGTAATAATCCCAATAAAAATATATGACTTAAATCTGTATGCAAACATCAAAATAATTCTTTATTTAAAATATCAAAGTAATGCATATCGGATGGGAACAATGGCAGCCTCCAAACTCGCGCCATACCACAACATAACACCAGAAATTTCAAATCGTTGAAATCTCCAACACAAGACCCAACTGTAGCATAAGTGAGCCGAGGCAAACAACGGCCTAGCACTCATGTCGTAGGATAGGTGAGTCGAGGCGAACAACAACCAAGCACTCACGTATCGTAATGTGTAGAGGTCATCATGCCTGATAAGTGAGTCAAGGCGAACGAGGCCAAGCACTCACGTGAGATGGGGCGAACGAGGCCCAGCACCCACACTTCATGATGCCAACATATCCCAAGCCCAGCTCCTTATGTCTCCAAACTAAGCAAAGCCGTCCCATGGGCAAACCGACCCACCGTATCCAATGTACTTCGAAATAAATATACATATATACATATAGTTATACATATGCACGATAATAATCCACCCGGGAACCGGGGAACGAGACCATAATGGGACGAATAGAGTCGCGATAATTACATACATAAAAACTAGTTCCATAAGCTTAGTGATATGCAAAATATTCATTTTTGAGATCAAGAAGTTATTCATTCATGAATATTGTCAAAGTTGCTCAAATTCATACATAAAGGTAATTTCAAAGGAACTTACTTAATCTCCATCATACACATTACTAGAATAGGCTTCAAAACAATTTTTAAAGTGATTTAGAATTTCTATGGAAAGTTGTACGCGTTAGTAAT
>JAABOM020057472.1:0-15094 GCA_011800125.2 Solanum clarkiae | reverse complement strand
TCTCTCTCTCTCTCTCTCTCTCTCTCTATTTATATATATATATATATCTATATATATATATATATATATATATTCCCTTGCCATCTAATATTAAAGTGCAGGTTGATGTTTTCATGTGCATTACGTGCCCGCATACTTAGTACATCCAAATGTACTAATGCATACTTTTTGCCTACATGATCTAACTATGTAGGGGACAAAGACTATCTTCATCCACCTCTTGATAGTTAGATTGGATTATGAGACTTTCTAGTGCTCCAAGGACAAGACACCTTATTTACCTGTCATGCTATATTTACGTTATATCTTTACTTTAAGGGTGAGCCCGAGAAATGTGTTGGCCCCCGTGCCATTCTATGTACTAGAGATGGTGTTGGACATCATGAAATCCTAATCATGTGTAATGTTTATGATTGGGAGACCAAGAAAATATATTATGCTATGATGATGTGATTATGTTGAGGTGGGAATGTTAAATGTCCTAAGTCCCTTCTATCTCCATAGCGTGCGTCATACTTACCCGCCTTTTAGTCTTTATTTGCTATATGCTATGTAATCATGTGAATCCATTTTCCTGTGACATCCCTATATCTTGAGTACGAGATTCCCATCCTATATCTTCATGTGTTGCATTGCATGCCAATGAGTCCCATACCTCATATCACATTGCTTAAGTCATCTATCCCTATCCCATAGTATTATTTCATGAATATGGTTAATATAATTATGCACTTTTGAACCAATAATGTGTATATGGACGCTATGAGGCTTGTTTGGGGACTTTCAGATTCACATTCGCCATGTCATACCAGACTGGGGGGATATAGCTTGGCTAACTGCAAGAGCCCTCGTAGTGCGATGAGAATGAGGAGAGACATTGCCCATGAATTGGACTTCGGACCCTCCAGAGGATCATCGCCTGAGCCACTGTATATTTGGTGGCTAGAGGACTCCGTTGGTGAATCATGATGGTATGACTCAGGTATCATACCCCAAGCCAAGGGTGTAGATATGACATGGCAAATGGGAGCCTTAGGGATCTCAAGCAAGCCTCTTAAGCATATATAGTTCATCCCTGGTTTCGCAAAAGAATGAATGAACAAGAAAACAATCTCTCATAATTTCTAAGAGAAATGGGACTTTGGACTCACTTTATGGGGATGTTGTGGGGAAGAGGATTAGCATGAATCACATAGAAAATAATTTCTAAGAGAAAGGTAAGTATGACTCACGGTATAAGGGCAATTAGGGACTTTTGACTTTCATCTCATCCATACAACAAGAATTTAACATAAAACGGAATAAGGGACAAAGGGAAATCTTTTTATAATATTGTCACACCCAAAGTCCCATTAAGGTAGACTGACACCCCTTGTCGTAAGCCTCGGGAGAACCAACCTGTAACCATGCATTTTCTATGAACATTATAAGGGGTTTCCATATTCAACATGCTTTCAAAAAAGTAGACAATAATAACAAGCCAAAAGAAAATACGTATGACTAGGCCATTGGAGCCACAATGTCTAAAGTACGAGACATGACAACACTTTACTTTACATAGTCTACAAAGCCTCTAGATAAGATTTGATAAGGGTTAGTATAAGCCCCGCCTCATGAATAACTACACAATACAAAAATATAATCTCTAGACACGCAAAACCCCGAAACAACCTGGAGCTTAGTAACAACAACTGGATATCCTATACTCCTACTGGGGAGATCTACTAGCTCCTGTACTTGCAAGATGAAATGTAGGTCCCCCATAAGGGACGTCAGTACAAGATAATGTATTTAATATATAACACAGAAAGTATGGTATATGAAGTAATAACTTAAATGAAATCATGCATTGGTGTAAGGATAAGAGACCACCTTCAGTTATATTGTGGAATCATGTACTTTGTGTACTTTTGATTACTTTACCTTTCATTACTATGTAATCTGTACACAACATATAATAGAAATGACTAGCTGATCAGTGATAAATAAATATTGAGATTGATCCATGCTAGGCTTTCCTTTCACCCCTGGGATACCTCCCGTAATATGGGATGGACCCATGTTAGGTGATTCTTCCACCCCTGGGATACCACCCATCAAGAAGAAACTTACTTTATCTTTTATTTACTTTAGAGATGATTCTTTTTGTGGTAATAATATTGAGTTGTAGGACCATAAATATAGCATGTGACACATAAAAAATCATACAAGACAATACTACAATAAAAAGAGTAGGTTACACAAATAATAAAATGCATAGGAGATGAAACAACACATGAACTTTACTTAGCAATAAGAACTCATGTATCTTGGTATCCAAGTATGTATTCAGATTCACAAATGACTACGTATGGAAGCATAAAACATAGGAACATGTTAAAGAGTGGAGATATGGTTATTAGTTATGTCGGAGTTGGTAAGAGCTTCTATATGCCAAGGAAGAATCTAGATTTCATGCCAAGTAATACAAAATCGGGTAGCCTTGCATACCTCGTTATGTGAGCTCGTTACTACCTCAAAGTAACCTTTTTTCCTTGAAATACTTATCTACAATAGAGTTGGTGATAAAACTAGTATTAACAGCTAATAAACATTCTTTGGCAGTTCAATCTCATTAAAAAAATAACGTACGGGCAAAAAGCGTGTAATTATCAACCAAAGAATATTCTTTCAACCTTTCCACCTCTAATCATATTTCATAATACATATTATCATATACATGTAATTTAGCAGTGTGTTTTAGCTCATACCAGTTTTACAATAGCCCAAAAAGCACTACACTTAACAATTCTTCACAACACACAAGTCGACAGCATAATATTGCGTCCTTTTGCTACATTTCAATGTCAACAATGCCAAACTTGTTCCAACTTTAACCAAACTATTCCCACCATATTTATACACAAAACTGCCCCAAAATAGTTCTAAAGTATATGGAGAATGCGAAACAACAAGCTCCATTTATCAGCCCACAAGTTCCTACTAAGAGCACAATTACGATTTCATATAAGAACTCATTTTTGCTTAAGATGGAAATGGTGAAACAACATTGATACATCATTACAGAAACAAATGTCATTAAAAATAGAAACCTATCTTCATAATTAAACCAACCAATAAGAGAAAAATTTCCAAATAAATAAGAAAATAGTACAATAATCTTTGGAACACATGCTGTCAAAAATTTCCGCACTAGTATAACCAGCCTAGTTCTATTGTTTTTCGTGAAAAAACCATACTAAATATAAAAGTATCTTTATTTAAATTTACCTTAAAGGTGTAGATCTTCTCCAAGGACCCTAAAAGTCTCTTGTGGCTGCTTTGTAAGTTAAGAAAGAGTAGAGCGAAAAGTTTGAAAAAATTTGATTTTTTCTCCAATGTTAAATGACTTGAAGGAGATGCTTTTAAGCCTTCTTAAAGGACCAGTTTGTCCAAATTTCTTTTTATATTTAAGACTTACTTTATTAATGTGGTGATGCAGCAGCTTGGAACTTTCACTTGGGCCCAAATGGGTTTCAATTTGATGAGCCTTGGCTGCCCACTTTTCTCTTTTCCCTTCACATAGTTTAGGCCCAAATCATCAAGTGAGTTGTGAATGCACTTGTGACCTTTTATTATTCATCTTGGGCTGTCAATATTATCCATTTAGTATGCTAAAACACGGGCTAAAATTCCACCCTTAACACGGACTTGGACAGATTCAATATCGGGCCTCATTTCCATCTACCTAGCCTATTTAAGCTAAGTACATAGGTAACTCACCTACTATATTCCTAAGTCCTACAAGTACCTCATTTGTTTCACTTTATTTAAGGCTTCAATCTCCTCAATTTGACTTAAAACTTATATACACTTGCTCATCTTAAGCAATAGACGAACACATAACCCTCTAATATGAAATTCAAGCACCTTTAAAATGGGTGCTGATTTGACCAAGACATATCATGTTCCATATGAATTAGACTAGTACACATATGATGTGGGGTGTTACATCCTCCCCCCTTAGGAACCTTCATCGTCGAATGTTAGCACACTTGGATAGCTTAACCTAGTTTAAAGTTTTACTTAAACAAACTTTTGACAACACAACAAGTTTTCAAACACAGTACCTATTAATACCCTAACTCTGCATGTTGGACTTCCTATATAGCTTCAAATAAGAAAGGCTACTTCAGTCTTATTTCTTCCTTAGCCTCCCATGTTAACTCTTCTACTTGCTGGTTCCTCCAAAGTACTTTTACTGAAGTTATTTCTTTATTCCTTAGCTTCTTAACTTGACGATCTCGAATAGCAATAGGTACCTCTTCATAGGTGAGATCCTCTATAACCTTCACATCTTCAATAGGAGTGATACACGATCGGTCAAACAAGATAAACAATTGAAAGCTCTTGGGGTAGCTCCAATTCATATGCAACCTACCCCGAACCTTTTAATAACTTTATATTGCTCTATGTAATGAAGGCTCAATTTTCCTTTCTTTCAAAATCTCATAAAAAATTTCATTGGGAGTACCTTTAAGAATACCCAATCTCCTACTGAATTCTAGCCCTCTTCTCCTAGCATCTGCATATAACTTGTGATGACTTTGGGCTATTTCTAGCTGTTGTTGTATTACCCTATCTTTCCATGGCTTGTTGTAGTAGGTCTGACCCAAGCAAGGTGGTTTCACCCACTTCAAACCATCCAATTGGCAACCTACATTTCCTTCAATACAAAGCTTCATAAGGTACCATCTTAATTATTGAATTGTAGCTACTATTATAGGCAAATTCAATAAGTGGCAAATGGTCCACCCAACTACCCTTGAAGTCCTCGCAACATATCTTCAAGTGTTTGAATGGTGCGTTCTGCTTGCCGTCTATTTGAGGATGAAAAGTTATACTCAAATTCACTTGTATCCCAAAACTTTGTTGGAAGGACTTCCAAAATATTGAAGTGAATTGAGCTCCTCGATCAGAAATTATGGAGATTGGGACCCTATGTAGACTAACTATCTGTTTGAGGTATAACTTTGCATGCTCTTTAGCTATATAATTACACTTATCTGGCAAGAATTATGCTGACTTTTAAGTCTATCTACTACCTATATTATCACTACCCACGCCTAGGGCCTAGACGTGGCACGGTGAATGGGAAACCCGAAGGAACCCTAAACAAGCCTCTTAGCATTTCATTCACACATCCTTGGTCGTGGAAGCAAAATAAACATCAACAAGTGATAAAATTAAAAAGTGAAGTGGGACTAAGGGATGACTTTCATAAACATAGAAACATAAGAAGAGTCAAGCTCAAAGAATATACAAACTTAATATCCAAGAACACCTCTACTTTAGAATATAGTGGGGCCTAAGACACTTCCCAACCTCACCCACATGATAATAATTGTTCAGCATAAAAAGAGAAGTCTCAACATAATAAGAGTAATATAGCTATTATCCTCGGCATTGAGGATTCACCAAAGCTTTCTTTGAAGTACCGAATTGGCCACGTGGAGGAGGATGATTAAAAGGAGCTCTGGTCCCTACATGATAATATCATATAGGCATAGAGTATGCGTTAGTACTTTGAATGTACTAAGTATGCATGGTGCAATGCATCAAGATATATGCCATAATATTCAAAATGCATAATCATAATCAATGGATATATAATATCAATATAACATGCATGATCAGTTCTTATAATAAGACATGCTTGTAAAATTATTTACCTTGCATAGTATACCATACATATATGGGAAGAGACCTCAACCGACATAGACTAAGTAGCTACAACTTGGAATCCAAGGCATGACATGTCACGCCCCAAGTCCCGTTAGGGCGGACTGGCACCCGTTGCCAATAAGGCCCGGGAGAACCAACCTATATCTATGAGCTTTCTATACATATTATAAGGGATTTCTACATTCAACGTGTCTTTAAGAAAGTAGATAGTAATAACAAGCCAAAATGAAATGCATATGGCTACGCCGTTGTGGCCACGTTGTCTAAAGTATGAGACATGACTACACTTTAATTTACATAGTCTACAAAGTCTCTAGATAAGGAAAGTATTTGATAAAAATTGGGATGGGCCCCGCCTCGACTAACTGTATAATACAAAAATATAAGCTCTGGACACAAACAAAGCCCCGAAGCAACCTAGAGCTTGGTATCAACAACTGGATATCCTGTACTCCTGGACTTACCACAGCTTGATCAGAAATATTTGTGATTGCTTTAGGACTCAGAGCATTGGCTACGATATTTGCCTTCCCCGGATGGTATAGTATATCAATGTCGTAATCCTTTATTAGCTCTAGCCATCTCCGCTGTCTTAAATTTAGGTCTTTCTGCTTAAAGATGTATTGCAAGCTCTTATGATCAGTATATATGTCAAGTGAACCCCATACAAATAGTAGTGCCATATTTTCTGAGCGAAGACAATCGCTGCTAGCTCAAGATCATATGTTGGACAATTTTTCTCATGTGGTCATAGCTGTCTAGATGCATAAGAAATTACCCTACCATGTTGTGTCTGTACACACCCTAAGCCAACTCTTGAACCATCGCAATACACTGCATGCCCTTCGGTGCCTTCTGGAAGTACTAGCACAAGTGCAAAAGTTAGCTTATTTTTAGGTTCTTGGAAGTTCCTTTCACATGCATCATGCTATTGGAACTTGGTTGCCTTATGTGTCAACTTTGTTAGAGGTATAGAAATAGAAGAAAAACCTTCAACAAACCTCCTATAATAACCTGCCAACCCTAGGAAGCTCCGAACTTTTGTGGGTGTCGTTGGTCTTGGCAAATTTTTTACAACCTCTGTCTTTTGTGAATCAACCCTTATTCCTTCATCGGACACAATATGACCTAAGAATGCCACTTATTATAGCCAAATTTCACATTTACGGAATTTGGCATACAACTTTCTATCATGAAGAACCTGTAACACTTGTCGTAAGTGATTTGTGTGATCCTCTTCTGATCTTATATATACCAAAATGTCATTTATAAATACTATCACGAACATATCCAAGAATGGCTTAAATACCCTGTTCATCAGGTCCATAAAAACTGTTAGTGCATTTGTTAGCTCAAATGACATAACAAGAAAATCAAAGTGACCATAGCATGTTCTGAAAGCAGTCTTAGGTATATCTTCCTCCTTCACCCTCACTTGGTGACATTCCGATCTCAAATCAATTTTTGAAAAGCATTTGACACCCTATAACTGATTAAATAAATCATCAATCCTAGGGAGAGGATATTTATTCTTAATTGTCACCCTGTTCAATTGTCAATAGCCAATGCACATTCTCAAGGTACCATCCTTTATTCATACAAATAACACTGATGCACCCCAAGGGGACACACTAGGTCTTATAAAACCCTTCTCCAATAAGTCTTTTAACTGCTCTATTAATTCATGCAATTCTACTGGGGCCATTCTATATGCAGGGATAGAAATAGGTTGAGTGACTGGAAGTAAGTCAATACCAAAATCTACTTCTCATTCTGGAGGTAATCCCGGAAGTTCTTCAGGGAACACATCACCAAATTCATTCACTACTAGAACTGATCGAAGAGTTGGCTATTCTTTCTCCATGTCCCTTGCTCTAACTAAATGATATATATACCCCTTAGATATCACTTTTTTGGCCTTAAAATTAAATTCCCCTTCGGTGCTCCAACATTGCCTTCCCATTCAAGAACTACCTCATTTGGAAAGTGGAAGTACACTTTCTTAGTTCGGCAACCAATGGTGGCATAGCAAGAGGCTAACCAATCCATACCCATTGTAACATCAAATTCCACCATTTCTAGCTCAATAAGGTTAGCCAATGTGTCATGGTCACAAATAGTTACTACATAGTCATAATAAACCCTTCTAGCCATAATAGATTCACCAGTTGGTGTAGACACTTTAAATGATTTTCTCAATAATTTCGGTGTTCTCTTAAGCTTCCCAGCAACTAGTGGTGTGATATATGATAGTGTAGAACCAGGGTCAATTAATGCATATACATTATGTGAAAAGTGTACCTGTCGCCACATCAGGTAAAGCTTCCAAATTTTACCGACTCTCTAGAGCATAAGTGCAATTTTTGACTCCGCTAGAGCTAGCTGCCCCTCTAACACCTCTACCATGACCCATAGGTGCTTGTTGACCCCTAACTAATGGAGGAACTGAGGATAATGATATAATAGTTGAACCAGTAAATTATATTATATAGCCCATACGCCTCCTCGGGTAATCATTTATCATATGCCCTGGTGCACCATACCAATAACAAACATCTGTGCCTGTACGACATATACCCAGATGATTTCTTCCACACTATTTACAAGGTTGCCTAGGAGTCATTGGCTGGCCTGCCGAATATCCTGGTATCCGTGTACCTTGTCCCTCACCTCATTGACCGAAGTGATTTCTCTTGGACCTCTAAAGTTGTGGTGGAGCACTGGCTGAAGAATAGAAGGAGGATGGCCTAGGCGGTCTATTAGAAAACCGAGGCCTAAGCTCACCTTGGGGTAGTGTAAACTGCCTTGTAGATCTGGCCCTTTTGGCCTGCCCCCTTTCCAACTCTTTTGTCCTTCTTCTCTTCCTCTAGTCCTCCAATTTCAGTGCAAAATCTTGCATTCTTGCTATGTCTATATCTTTATTCAAGGAAGCAATGGTGTATTCTCTGACCAGATACATATCCAATCTATCCACATATTGATGATCTCTATCTGCCATAGTAGCAACTACATTAGGAGCATACCTGGACAAGGAATTAAATTGGAGGCTATACTCCCTCACACTCATATTCCCTTGGTGGAGGTTCAAGAACTAATCTGCATGGGTTTATCGGATCTCCAATGGCAAGTAATGGTCAAGAAAGGCCTCTTTGAACTCCTTCTAGGTAGTTGGAGAAGCATCTATATCTTTAGATTTCTTCCAAGATTATTACCACAATATAGCCACACCCTTTAACCGATATGTCGCTAAATCGAAAGCTTCTGTACCACTCACATGCATAATATCTAAAGTACGCTGAATCTGATCAATAAAGTCTTGGGGTCTTTATGAGGATCTGACCTAGTAAAGGTTGGAGGATCCAAATTAAGGAAATCACGTATCATCGTGCCAAATACCCTATTCGCACCACCTACACCTATAATTGGGCCTTCCTGTCTTTGGTCTTGGCCAGCAACTATATGAGTCAATAGTTGGACTGCATTTATCAGATCCTTCACGGTAGAATCGATAGGCGGTTCTAGTGGAATTTCACTACTTTCGGGCTCATTAGGAGCTGGAGGGGTTGGAGATGTCTGTGAACGAGACTCATCTTGAGCCTCATTTTGTTGTCTCACATGACTGGGTATACCAACCACCACTTCTACTTCCTTCCCTTTACCTTTGTTCTTCCTGGTTTCTGGAGTACTTGCTCGCTATACAAAACAATTTAAGGGTTAGACACAATCCACCTATTACACTTAGCTCTATGACACGATCTAAAGAACCAAACAAAAGTAACAACTTCTAAATGCCAGATAGCCTCCTGCTTATAAATATGGTACACAACACATTGATAAATAAGACTCTACGTAGACACAACTTTGTAGACTCCCAGGATGACCCACTCTGATACCACTTCTATCACGCCCCAAGTCCCGTTAGGGCGGACTGGCACCCTTTGACAATAAGGCCCAGGACAACCAACCTATATCTATGTGCTTTCTATGCATATTATAATGGATTTCTACATTCAACATGTCTTTAAGAAAGTAGTAAGTATTAACAAGCCAAAAGAAAATGCATATGGTTAGGCCGTTGGGGCCACGGTGTCTAAAGTACGAGACATGACCACACTTTAATTTACATAGTCTACAAAGCCTCTAGATAAGCAAAAGTATCTAATAAAAGTAGTGACATGCCTCGCCACGAGTACAATACAAACATATAAGCTCTGGACACAAACAAAGCCCCGAAGCAACCTGGAGCTTGGTATCAACAAATGGATATCCTGCACTCCTACTGGGGAGATCTACTAGCACCTGTACCTGTAGCATGAAATGCAGGTCCCCTATAAGGCATGTCAGTACGAGATAATGTACTGAATATGTAAGGCAGGAAATACTATATATGAAGTAACAACTCAAATGAAACTATGCACTGGTGTAGGATAAGAGATCACCTTTTGTTATACTTTAGGATCATATACTTTACATTCTTTTAATTACTTTACCTTTACTATATAATCTGTGCACGACATGTAATACAAATGACCAGCTGATTAGTGGTAAAACTGTATCAGGATTGTCCCTGGCTAGGTTTTTCCTTAACTCCTCGGGATACCACCCGTGATAGGATCGTCCCTGGCTAGGTGATTCTTCCATCCCTTGGGCTACCACCCATCAATAAACAATATACTTTATCTTTCAATTACCTTTAGATGATTCTTTTGGTAGTCACAATATTGGAGCTATAGGACTGTACATGTAGCATGTGACATGTAGATAATCATACAAGACAATATGACAACGAAAAGAGTACGTTACTTAAATAATGAAATGCGTATAAGATAAAATAACTCATGAACTTTATTTGGCAAAAAGAACCCATGTAACTTGGTATCCATGAATGTATAAAGATTTGAAGGTGACTATGTATGGGAGCATATGAACATGTGCAAGAGTGTAGATACAGTTAATAGTTGTGTTGGAGTTGGTAAGCGCCTTTATGTGCCAAGGAAGGATCTATGTTTCATGCCAAACGATACGAAATCAAGCAGCCTTACATACCTTGTTGTATGACCTCATTACTACCTCAAGATAACTTCCCTTACTCTAAATATTTATTTACAACATAGTATGTGATAAAACTAGCATTAGCAGCCAATAGATACCTCTTGGCAGCCCAATCACATAAAAAACAACACACGGGCAGCAAGTGGGTATTTATAAACCCGAGCATAATCTTTCAAGCTTTCCGCCCCTAATCGCATTTTATAATACACATTCGCATGTGCACATCATGTGCATACTCTTTTAGTGCCATAATAGTCTTACAATATCCCACAAAGAACAACACATAACAATTCTATACAACCTACAAATGGACAATTCTATGCAGCCCAATTCTATACGTCTCTTTGCCCCATTTTGACGTCGACAATTCCAAACCCGTTCCAACTTTAACCAAACTGTTCTCAATACATCTATAGATAAAAATAGCCTTGAACCAGTCTCAAAACAGTAACAAATAAGTCATTATGGACATTAGGCAATAGCGTTCCATCCAACAGCCAACAAGTTCATACTAAGAATACAATTGCGATACTATATAAAGACACAGTTTTGTGGACTGTAAAAGTGGTTAAATAGCCTGGTTACATTGCTATAAAACCAACTTCTATTAAATACATAAGTATTACTTCATAATACAACCAACTAAGAAGAGAAATGTCTCTTGAAAAACAAGTAAAATTCACAACAATCCTTAAGATACATGTTGTCCAAAATTTCCAGCACATGTGTAATTAGCTTGTTCCTCTAGTTTTTGTAAACAAACCATACTAAGTGCATAAGTAGATTTACTTATATTTAAGCTCAACATTTAGATCTTATTTAGGAACCCTTGTAAGGTCGCGAGACCTGCTTCTTTCCCACTTTGAAAGAGAGCAAAGAACAACCAAGAAAGCAGACTTTTTTTGTCCAAGTTGAAATGACTTTAGTGTGCTGTCTTTATCCCCTTTTTAAAAGCTTTCTTGTCTTACTTACCTTTTTTTATTAAGCTTCATGTATTAATTTGGTTATAAAACTTCTTACTCCTTTTACTTGGGCCTTAAGTGGCTTCAAATTGATGGGCCTTTGCTACCCATTTTTCAGCTATCTTCTTAATTAGTTTGGGCCTAAATTATCCAAGAAATTGTGATGTATTTAGGCCCCTTTTAATATCCTCCTTGGCACGGATTTTATTCATAATCGCACTTGGACAAATTCGACGTCGAGCCTCGTCTCTGTTTAGCTAGAAAATTTAAGCTAAGCAAGTAGGTGACTCACCTGCTAGCTTCTTAAGTCCTCCAAGCACCTCAATTCTCTCACTTTGTTTAGGGCTATGATCTCCTCAATTCGACAGAAACATGTATGCAGTCGACCCTCTTAAGCGTTATACGCAGATATAGCCCATTAACACGAGATTCAAGCACTTTTAAAAATTGGCGCTAATTTGACCAAACCATGTCATGTTTCATTTGTATAGTACTGGTATTGTAAGATGTGGAGTGTCACATCCTTCCTCCTTTACGAACATTCGTCCTTGAATGTTAGCACAATTGCATAGCGTAACCAAGTTCAACACAATAAATGTTCAAACACATGTACCAATTAAGGCCCCCAATGTTAGATGTTGGACTTCCTCGTTAGCTTCAACTAGGCAAGGGTATTTTGATTTCATCGCATCCTCGGCCTCCCATATTATTTCTTCGGCTTGATGGTTTCTCCAAAGTACTTTTACGGAAGGTATTTCTTTATTCCTTAGCTTCTTAACTTGACGATCTAGAATAGCAACAGATACCTCTTCATAGGTGAGATCTTCTGCAACCTGCACATCCTCAATAGGAGTGATACAAGATGGTTCATCTATGCATTTTTGAATCATTGAGACATAAAAAACTAGATGAACCATTGAAAGCTCTTAGGGTAGCTGTAGTTCATATGCAACCTGCCCAAATTTCTTAATAATTTTATATGGCTCTATGTAACGTGGGCTCAGTTTTCCTTTCCTACCAAACCTCATAACCCCTTTCATTGGAGACACCTTTAAAAATACCTAATCCCCTACTAAGAATTCCAGTCCTCTTCTCCTAGCATCCGCATATGATTTGTGATGACTTTGGGCTGTTTCTAGTTACTGCTGTATTACCTTAACTTTTTCCATGGCTGGTTGTACTAGTTCTGGCCCAAGCAAGGTGGTTTCACCCACTTCAAACCATCCAATTGGTGACCTACACTTCCTTCCATAAAAGCTTCATAATTTGCCATCTTGATATTTGAGTGGTAGTTGTTATTATAGGCAAATTCAATAAGTGGCAAATGGTCCACCCAACTACCTTTAAAGTCCAATGCACAAGCTCGCAACATATCTTCAAGTGTCTGAATAGTGTGTTCTGCTTGACCGTCTGTTTGAGGGTGGAAAGCTATACTCAAATTTACTTGTGTCCTAAACTCCTTTGGAAGGACTTCCAAAACTTTGCAGTGAATTGAGCTCCTCGGTCAAATATAAGGGAGATTGATACTCCATGTAGCCTGACTATCTCTTTGAGGTATACCTTGGCATATTCTTCAGCTGTATAATTACTCCTGACTGGTAAGAAGTGTGTTGACTTTGTGAGTTTTTCAACTATTACCCATATGGAGTCAAACTTCTGAAATGAGCAAAGCAACCTAGTAACAAAATCCATATTGATCATATACCACTTCCATGTTGGAAGTTCTATACATTGCATATAACCTCCTGGCTTTTGGTATTCCAGTTTCACTTGTTGGTACTTTGAACATTAAGCCATAAATTTTGCAAGGTCCTTTTTCATGCGTCCCAACCAAAACATTCCCTTCATGTCATGGTACATCTTAGTTGATCCTGGATGGATGGAATATCAGGAATGATGGGCTTCTTCCATTATCCTTTTTCTTAGTCCTTTAATATTAGGGACACATAGCCTATTTTGGAAGTAAAGTACTCCATGTTGTGTAAGGTCAAAGCCTTTTATCGTACACTGAATCACCTTGTCCTTAAGTCATCATAAAATAGGGTCCTCGAACTATTTTTCTTTCACCTCTATTACCATCAGGAGCTAGAGGGGTTGGAGATGGTTGTGACAGAGACTCATCTTGAGCCTCATTTCATTGTCTCACATGACTGGGTATACCAGCCACCACTTCTACTTCCTTCCCTTTACCTTTGTTCTTCCTAGTTTCTGGCATACTTGCTCGCTGTACAAAACAATTTAGTGGTTATACATAATCCACCTATTACACTTAGCTCTATGGCATAATCTAAAAAACTAAATGAAAGTAACAACTCCTAAATACCACGTAGCCTCCTACTTATATATGTGGTGCACAACACATCAATAAACAAGACTTTACATAGACACAACTTTGTAGACTCCCTAGGATGACCCGCTCTAATACCACTTCTGTCATGCCCCAAGTCCCGTTAGGGCGGACTAGCACCCATTGCCAATAAGGCCCATGAGAACCAACCTACATCTATGCGCTTTATATATATATTATGAGGGATTTCTACATTCAACATGTCTTTAAGAAAGTAGACAGTAATAACAAGCCAAAAGGAAATGCATATGGCTAGGTCGTTGGGGCCACGGTGTCTAAAGTACGAGACATGATCACACATTAATTTATATAGTCTACAAAGCCTCTAGATAAGGAAAAGTATCTAATAAGAGTCATGACAGGCCTCACCACGACTAACTGTACAATACAAACATATAAGCTCTGGACACAAGCAAAGCCCCGAAGCAACCTGTAGCTTGGTATCAACAACTGGATATCCCGTACTCCTACTGGGGAGATCTAATAGCACTTGTACCTGCAGCATGAAAATCAAGTCCCCCATAAGGGACGTCAATATAAGATTATGTACTGAATATGTAAGGAAGGAAATACTGTATATGAAGTAACAAATCAAATGAAACTATGCACTGGTGTATGATAAGAGATCACCTTTGGTTATACTTTGGGATCATGTACTTTATGTTCTTTATATTACTTTACCTTTACTTTATAATATGTGCACAACATGTAATACAAATGACCAGCTGATCAGTGGTAAAACTGTATCAGGATCGTCCCTGGCTAGGTTTTTCCTTAACCCCTCGGGCTACCACGCGTGATAGGATCGTCCCTGGATATGTGATTCTTCCAGCCCTCGGCTACCACCCATCAATTAACAATATACTTTATCTTTCAATTACCTTTTAGATGATTCTTTTGGTGGTAAAAATATTGGAGTTATAGGACTGTAAATGTAACATGTGACATGTAGATAATCATATAAGACAATATGACAATGAAAAGAGTACGTTACATAAATAATGAAATG
>JAABOM020057471.1:0-15095 GCA_011800125.2 Solanum clarkiae | reverse complement strand
ATAAAAAAGATGAAATTGATTATGATTAAGGGTAATTTCATGTTTACAAGAAATAAATAAATAATTTTAGAAACATCTTTTAATATATCTATCACTCTACTCTAATTCATTAAATTTTATATATTTTACATTACACTTGTTCTCTAAATTCAATTTATATGGTTAAAGCATCTAAAATAAATTTCATATATTAACCTTTTCTAGAATTTTTTTGTTCTTTTACTTGTTATATAGAACAGTCATAACTAGGATGATTAAAGACATTTTGTATAATTATTACTAAAAGAATAAGCTTAAAGTAATTGTTTAAATTATGTCAAGAGTGTATGAAAATTTCATAAAAGTTAATCCAAGTTCTAGAAAATTCCGATAGACACATAATAAAAAAAAAAATCAAATGTACTTTTAGATGTGGGGTTAAATTATTTCATCAAAAGATTATGAAAAATTTTTATTGTTATTTTTTAAAAGAATAACTTCAAGAATCTAATTGCTTTATTCTGGACCAATTAATATATAAAAATTAGTATTACATAGTATTGGCAATATTTAGCCCATCATTTATTAGCATTTAATAGACAACAAAAAAAATTAGAACATTCTATCCCAGAATTTTAAAAGGCAGTTTCATATTTTTATTTTAATTAATAAAGGTAACCAACAGTCAATGAAAAACCTTAAAAAAGGAGACGTGGTTTATAAGTTTTACAACTCCTCAAAACTGAATTAACGAAGAAAAGAGAAAAAAGGACGCAATTCAGTAAAACTCATCGATCAAAAATGACATCTTTGGTAGTTTTGATTCATCATAATGGTGAATGAGATAGTAAAAATAGTTTTGTAAATTATTCTATGGATAGAGTGCTTATTAGGACGGATATTGATTTCAAGGGATTCACACAAGTGAGTTCAACACTTCTAAATGTTGATATCTCCATTAATTTTTTTGAATTTCGTTATAAGATTGATGAGGATTCGATGCCGATTTCAACACGAAATACAATGGGATTACGAGTATATATTGAATTGAGAAAAAGATTAACAAATTTGAAACACTATCCATTGTGCATTACTTGGAATTTTTTTTACCTTCATCATACTTGTCACGATCCAAAATGGGATCACAATTGTGGAACTAATAAATTTCCAAACTTGAAGATAAAATACATTTAAAACAGAAAAACTCAATAGATAAATTCATATTCCAGAACCTGGTGCCACGAGTGTAGAGAGCATCAAAATACATAAGTATTGATGAATAAGTACATTACAATCTTTGAACAGAGATAAAGACTTAATAACTAAGATAGAATCTAATGGAACTCGAAGTCCTTGAGTCTCACTATTAGATTTAGTGTGAATCGACTGCACAAGCAAATCAACTACTAAGTGAGTAATCCTAACGAGAATCAAAGGGGGAGAAAGAAGTAGAGGTGAGTACACATAGTATGTATCCAACAGGTTTAATCAACTGGGAATTAGAAATTGAATAAACTATGAAATAATTTAGGAACGCTTCCGCAGAAAAACCAGTCTGGCATCGGTGCTGCAAATTTATGTAGAACAATGCGAATAAGGTAAACATATAATTTCAATTAAGACGATCCAAAATTACTGTAACGCCCGGTAAAATTTTCACAGTACCCCTAGAATAGAGATGTGCGTGTAATGCGTCTTCCATGCTCCATTTGCGAATCCGAGACAGGATATGCATTCAACATGAAAATTGAATGGAAGAATGATATCGTTCGAACTTTACAGCTATTGGATCAAAAATTATTTTTCAATCCAAGACAAAAAACAATGGTTGTGCCCGCCCAAGGCGACACGCCTGAGACGCAGACATGCCTTGTGTTTTTCTAAAGAATTTTTGTTTTAATTTGAGGGGAATCAAGGTTAATTCCCAACCCCTCCTAAGTTCAATAAACGAATATAAGAGATCTTTTATATCAAGCCAAGTCCAAAGAATTTTTACCAACTAAGTTTTCGTATGAGTTGATAGAAGGGTCAATTTCAAATGACCATATCTCCTAAAGTATAATGCTTTAGGAAACCCATAATACATCAAATTGAAGATATTTGAATTAGCTTTCTAATGCATCTAGTTTTGCCTTAATCAGATTTTGGAGTAGAAAGTTCTGACCATTTTACTGAGGACCTGCAAAGGTGTCTGAAGATCCACGATAGCTCCGTGTCGCGGACCCTTTCTAGATGAGATAAATGGCATTTTTTATTTTTATTTTGAGGGTACTTTTATCCTAAAACCTTTGGGGGTCTGTTTAAGGTCCCAAAATACATAAAACATCAGTTTTCATAATAAAAACCCCTCTCCTTCACTCCTAAACATAAACACTCAAGAATCATCAAGAAAGTCATCAAGTTAGGATTAGCTTTCAAGATTCATCCTCAAGGTGAGCTATTCTTCATAAATTTCAATCTACTCAATCCAAATTTCTTCATCTATTCATGAATCTCTAATGGAATCTTAAAATATAACCAAGACTTTCAAGAAACGAATTTAAGAATCCCAAGAAAGAATTTATTGATTCTTCTTCTTCTTCAAGATTATGGTTCTTCATCAAGTACTCTAAAGATTCTAAATCAAGAATTCAAGAATCAAAGGAGAAGCTCTTCAAACAATCTCTTTCCAAGTTCTTTCACTTTAAAAGAACTACCAAGATGGAGGATTTTCTCCAAGAAAGCTAGTATTTATCAAATTTCGATGGTAATATCAACTTTTCAGGTATGTAAGACTAAACTAAAGCATGAGATTGTTCTCTCATTGTGACGATCCAAGCCTAGGGCGTAGAAGTAACGGCGAATGGAGAACCCGAAGGAACCCTAAACAAGCCTTATAGCACATCATCACACATCCTTAGTCGTGGAAACAATTAGAATGATATAAGAGATGAACGTAAACAAGGGCAATTGAGACTAAAAGTAAACTTCCATATCATAAACATCAAGAGACAATAGAGTCAAAGCTCATAGCATAGGTATATATCATGTCCAACAACACCTCTACTACATAGATAAGCTTGATAGAAGTCGTACTAGCTTGATAGAAGTCGTACTAGCCACGTGAAGGAGAAGGATGATCAAGCAGTACACCAGTTTCTATATAGTGACATCATGTAGGCATAGAGTATGTGTTAGTACATTTGAATGTACTAAGTATGTAGGATGCAATGCAACAGTAGATAGGTATCATAATCAAAATGCTTAATTAGACAATAGATGAGCATATGACAATATGTCATGAATGGAAGATTCTTGAATTAAATCATACTTTCATTGAACATAACATATGTGGATGAGTGACCATTTCTTAGTGCAATCTAAGGCCTATCACCCTCTTGGAGAGGCGCATGAGGTACGAACCCATAGATGAGGTTGTTGATGTACAAACCCCCCAATGGGTTGATGGGTACAAACCCCCCAACATAGTTGATGGAGTATGAACCCCCCAACGAGGTTGATGGGGTACAAATCTCCAACATTGTTGATGGATAGTCGTACCCAACCACCCATTATGACTGAAGTACAAAACCCTTGATAGGTTGATGGGTACAAATCCCCAACAAGGTTGATGGATCATCGCACCCTACCACCCATGGTGACCAGAGTACAAAACCCTGATAGGTTATCAAAGTACGAACCCCTTGACATGGTTACTCGGCACGCAGCCCCCGAGTAGGGTATGGTCACAAGCCAACACTATATAGAATGATATCATTCATACATTCATCCCTCTCATCATCATCTAGTCATCATATCCATACATACATTTCATCATCATTCTATTCTCATTTCACCATCATATAACCATCATGAACATGCATGCATTTCATCATCATTTCATCATCATTCTTTCATCACATAGTCATCATATAGTCATTCAACTCATAAGATAAGTATTGAGCCCTCAACTCCTTAATAAGCCATAACCGGACATTTTATCAATCACTTAGAGGGTGTGTAGTGCTAGTATAAAATCATGCAATTTAAGAGCGAAATCATGCTAGTAAATTCAATGTAAAACCTTCAATAGATACTTGGTAACACCCTCAAGCAAAATACATCAAAACCCTTCATCAAATCTTGCAATAGATCTTAGATTCATAACCCAAAACATGATAAAATAGTCACAATTTTATGAACATCAATATAGTGTGCGGTGATTTTCATAATAGATAATACCCATGAGTAATTCAACTTTAAATCATGTAATTTTGAGTAAAAAGAGCTTGGGTATCATGGGTGAAAGGAACCCATGAAAGAAACCCACATACCTTAGCTTTGGAGATGAACTTGATGAAGATTGGAGATGGAGACTTGAAGCTTGAGAGGAAATCCTTAGATCCAAAGAGGGTTCTGAGACTTGAGTCTAGGAGTAAAATATTGGCTAAGTGTTTGAATGAGTGTTGGGGAATGTTTAAAGTGATATGAGGGTGAAAAATGGTTAAGTATAGGCATTTTTACGTTTGGGAACACTTAGGCCCAAGACTTAAAAGCCTTGGACCGCAAGAAAATAACTGGGCAGAATTTACACAGGTCTGTATCTGCTCTGCAATGCGAACCTATCATGTAGGCTAAATTTACACATGTCCACGATGGAGGCGTGTCGCAGGTAGACACTGGATAAGCAAAATTGCGAAAATTAAAATTGCTAATCATCTGCTCTTAAATCGGGGTTAGACCCATTTTTCACTCAAAATGATCCCCTGAACAAGAATATAAAGTCAGATTTTTGATATCACGCATGAATTTTAAAATATATAAAAATTATAATTTCGGGCACTTCCGAGGCACATTTTCGAGCACTTTTTGGGGTCGTTTCAATATCTCCCCCTTGGGAACATTTATCCCTAAATGCCAAAGAAATGTATATGAGAGACATAAACATGACAATTTCATCCCATATAAGAATGCAATAATGCCCTTAAAAATCAATCAAAATCTCATCATAAGTGTAAAATCATCATGAACTTAGTCAATTTAAACATAAACATATGCAGTGACATGAGGGATGAACTTAAGACTTGAGATCATATAAGAACTTAAATCAATACCTTAGGCTTGAGTGGAGTGGAAAAGGTAGGGATATCGCTTTTGCATGTCCGTTTCGGCCTCCCAAGTAGCACTTTCAACTTGTTGATTCCTCCTAAAAACCTTTACGGAAGCGACCTCTTTGTTTCTCAATCTCTTCACTTGCCTATCCATGATCTGAACCAGAACCTCTTCATCGGTCAAATTATCTTCAACAACACCCACAACATCAAGAGGCACAATGGCATTTGGATCACCCGCACATTACCTCAACATGGACACATGGAGCACCAGATGAACCAAATCTATTTCTCTAGGCAATTCCAACTCATAAGCTAACTTTCCAACCCTTTTCATCACCCTATAAGGACCCACATATCTTGGGCTCAACTTGCCCTTCTTACCAAAATGGACCACACCTTTCATGGGTGACACCTTCAAGTAAACCCAATTACCGACTTAGAATTCAAGATCCCTTCTCCTCACATCGGGATAGGACTTTTGGCTACTTCGGGCCGTCTTCAACCTTTCTCTAATCATCCTAACCTTCTAAAGAGCTTCCATAACCAGATCTGGTCCCAACAAAGCTATCTCACCCACCACAAACCAACCAACCAATGATCTACAACATCTCCCATAGAGAGCCTCAAACGGAACCATACCGATACTAGAATGATAGCTATTACTGTACGCAAACTCAACTAATGGAATATGATCATATCAACTACCTTTAAGCTCCAACCCATATGCTCTAAGCATATCCTCAAGGTTTGGATAATTCTCTCGGCTTGGCCATCCTTTTGAGGGTGGAAGATCGTAGAAAGTTTAACTCTAGTACCAAGACTCCTTTGAAAGGACCTCCAAAAATGTGAAGTGAATGGTGCCCCATGATCCAATATAATGGACAAAGGAACCCCATGCAACTTTAACAGGTCATGAATGTACAACCTTGTATAATCTTCAGCCTCATATGTGGTTTTAACCGGTAGAAAGTGAGCTGATTTTGTCATCTTATTAACCACAACCCAAATGGAATCAAAACCCTTTCTAATCTTGGGAAACCCAATCACAAAATCCATATTTATCTCTTCCCACTTCCAAGTAGGGACCTCAATGTCTTGGGTTAGGCCACTCGGCCTTTGATGTTCGGCTTTGATTTGTTGACAACTATGACAATCGGAAATGAATTTGGCAATGTCCCTTTTCATGCCTCCCCACTAATACACATGCCTATACATTTTGGTGGAACCGGGGTGGATAGAATAAGATGAGTTATGGGCCTCATCAAGGATTCTCTCCCTCAACCCATCAACACAAGGTACACATAACCTACCTTGGTACCTAAGGGCACTATCTCCCCCTTGGGAGAAAACCTCCACCTTGCCCTTTTTTACCAAGGCCTTCAATTCTAACAAGGAGGAATCAAGATCTTGCTTTTCCCTCATCTCCTCAACCAAGGAAGACCTAGAACCATCAACAATAACATTACCCCCATTACCAACCTCTTCCAACCTAACTCCCAATCTAGCCAATCGATGCACCTCCCTATCCATCTCCTTATCACCACCTCAACATGAGCTAGGATACCCGTAGACACCTTATTCAAAATATCTGCCACCATATTTGCCTTACCAAGATGGTAATGCACACTCATATCATAGTCCTTAAGAAGTTCTAACTATCTCCTTTGCCTCAAGTTGAGATCTTTTGAGTGAAGACATATTGGAGGCTCTTATGATTGGTGAACATATCAACATGCACCCCCTACAAGTAATGACGCCAAATCTTTAATACAAACACAACGGCGGGTAACTAATGATCATGGGTGGCATAGTTCCTTTCATGCACTTTGAGTTGTCTAGAAGCATAGGCTATGACTTTACCATTTTGCATTAACACGCAATCCAAACCAACTCGGGAAGCATCACAATACACAACAAATCCCTCAAGCCTATATAGAAGTGACAATATATAAGCGGACACAAACTTATCTTTCAAGGTTTGGAAGCCCCTCTCACATTCATCGGTCCACACAAACTTAACCTTCTTTTGAGTCATTTTTTGTTACAGGGGAAGCAATAGGAAGAACCCATTCATGAACCTCCGATAGTAGCCCCCTAAGCCCAAGAAACTCCTAATATCCGATGAGGTCAATGGTATAGGCTAATTTCTAATCACATCGGTCTTTTTAGGGTCCACCTTTATACCATCCCCCCACAACACATGCCCTAGGAAAAGCAATCTCCTTCAACCAAAATTCACACTTTTCATATTTAGCATACAATTTCTCCTCTCTCAATCTTTGCAACACAACCCTCAAATAAGCCCTATGCTCTTCCTCACCACGAGAATAGAGCAAAATATCATCAATGAATACCATAACAAAAGAATCAAGGTAGGGTTTAAAGACCCTATTCATTAGGTCCATAAAGATGGCCCGTGCATCGGTCAACCCAAAAGACATCACCACAAATTCATCATGCCCATATCTACTCCAAAAGGCCATCTTGGGAATATCATACTCCCTCACTTTCACTTGATGATACCCAGACCGAAGATCAATCTTAGAGAAATGGCTAGCCCCTTGCAATTGGTCAAACAAATCATCAATAATTGGAAGAGGATATCTATTCTTGATAGTGACCCTATTGAGTTGTCGGTAGTCAATGCACATCCTAAGGGATCCATCCTTCTTTTTTACAAACAACACCAAAGTACCCCAAGGTGATTGGCTATGTCTAGTAAATCCCTTCTCCAACAAGTCTCTCAATTGTTCCTTCAACTCCTTCAACTCCATCGGGGCCATACAATAAGGTGGAATAGAAATAGGTTGAGTATCGGGGAGGAGGTCTATGTCAAAGTCTATTTCTCTTTCGGGAGGAACACCAAGAAGGTCATTTGGGAAGATATCAAGAAATTCATTTACAACCGGGACAAACTCTATAGGAAGGACTTTAGACTCCATATCCCTAACACTCACAAGATGGTAAAGACACTCTTTAGAGATCAACTTACGCACTTTAATCCAAGAGATTAGTCTATCCTTGACCACCACAACTTGACTTTCCCACTCAAGGATGGGTTCGTTTGGAAATTAGAATCTGACCCTACAAGTTCTATAATCAATAGAAGTATAGTATGCATGCAACCAATCCATCCCAAGAATAATATTAAAATCAACCATGTCTAACTCAACAAGATCATAAGGCAAGATTTTATGCAAGATGCAAATAAGAAAACTTCTATAAGCTTTTCTAGCAATAATAGATGTACTAATAGGAGTAGACACTCATGTGACTCATGCAACAACTCAGGGTCAACATGAAACTTTTTGGCAACAAAGGGGGTAACAAAAGAAAGAGTGGCACCCGGATCAATCAATGCATACACATCAAAGTCAAAGATTTTTAGCATACCAGTAATAATATCTGGAACTTCATCAAACCCCTGCTTCCCATGCAAAGCATAGAACCGGTTGTACCTTGGGGCACTATCTTGTAGACCACCTCTCCCCAAAGGAACCGCATTAGCACCTTGTGGATGAACCTCTTTGCCCTTGTTGCGATTTCGAGGACAATCCACCTTTTTGTAACCCACCTCCTCACAACCAATGCATGCATTAGTATCTCTCAAACATAGGCCCTTACGACCCCTTCCACACCTAGGACATAACTCATTAGGAACCAAAACTCCAACACCTTGGGCCCCTGGAAAGTCATTGGCAACCCTCATTTGAAATGCATGAGTAGGCCCTTGGCCTTTATGGAACCGGCCACCCATTTGGAACTTACCCTCAAAATGGGCCCTTTTAGCCTTATGACTTCTCCTTTTACTCAATTTCTCTACTTCCATTTGTTCGACATAGGTCATCAAACGGGACAAGTCCATATCACCGGTCAACATAGCGGACCGACATTCTTCACTTACTAAGTCGAACACCCCCATCACAAATTCGTTCATTCTTGACTTTTGGTCGGCAACCAAGTAAGGAGAAAATTTTGAAAGTTTGGTTGAACTTGAGGGCATATTCCCTCACACTCATTGACCCTTATCTCAAATTCATAAATTCCACCAATTTAGCTTCCCTAAGCTCAGGAGGGAAAAACCGATTAAGGAAAGCCACTTTGAACTCTTCCCAAAACACCACATAGCTGACTCCCTTCTCTTCTTTCCATTGGTTGTACCATATTTGTGCTACCCCTTTTAGTTATTAGGCCGCCAACTCTGCTTTTTCTTCTGGTCTCACACCTATGATAGTCAATATCTTATAGACCTCATCAATGAACTCTTGAGGGTCCTCATCTACCTTTGACCCATAGTATTTCTGGGGATTCATTCTCATGAAGTCTCTCACCCGAGAAGCCGGTGTAGGAGCATGAGGGGCTTGGGCCCCTTGATTGTCTTAATTAGCCACCACTTGTGCAAGCAAGGTGAGAGCATCTCTAAGCTCTCCATTGGTCGGTTGCTCCTCGGGCGTGCGGGCTTGTCTTCCCCTCGTATTAGGCATGATCTAGCATAGCAATGAATATTTGTTAGGGAGAAAGCTTACTTCAACTCTATAGTATGAAGAAGGGAAATATTTCCTAAAATGTTTCATAGCCTCCTACTCATAGTTGTGGTGCACAACATAACCATGAATAAGACTCTAATCAACACGGTGTGTTGGACTCCGAGAATTTAACAACCTAGTGCTCTGATACCACCTTTGTCATGACCCAAGGCTAGCGCCTAGACGTGACCAGCGAATAGGGAACCTGAAGCAACTAGAACGACACTAAGATATGAACGTAAACAAGGTCAATTGGGACTAAGGGTAAACTTCCATATCTTAAACATCAGGAGACAATAGAGTCAAAGCTCATAGCATAGGTACATATCATGTCCAATAACACCTCTACTACATAGATAAGAGCGGGGGCTAAGACAAAACAACTGGGCTCACCCTAGTAGTCAATATATAAGTCAAAGAGAAAAGTCTTAATATATAAAAAGAGATCATATTGGAATGGAGAACTCAACAACAAGCTTGATAGAACTCGTACTAGCCACATGAGGGAGGAGGATGATCTAAGCAGTACACCGGTTCCTACATAATGACATCATGTAGGTATAGAGTATGCGTTAGTACATTTGAATGTACTAAGTATGTAGGATGCAATGCAACAATAGATAGGTATCATAATCGAAATGCTTAATTAGACAATAAATGAGCATATGGCAATATGTCATAAATGGAAGATGCTTGAATTAAATCATACTTGCATAGAACATCACATATGTTGAGGGAGTGACCATTTCTTAGTGCAATCCAAGGCCTATCACCTGCTTGGAGAGGCGCATGAGGTACGAACCCCTTCATGAGGTTGATGAGGTACAAACCCTCAACGGGTTGATGGATACAAACCCCTTAACATGATTGATGAAGTACGAACCCCCCAACGAGGTTGATGGGTACAAACCCCCAACATGTTGATGGATAGTTGCACCTTACCACCCTTGGTGACAAGAGTACAAACAACCCGATAGGTTGATGGGTACAAACTCCCAACAAGATTGATGGATCATCGCACTCTACCACCCATGGTGACCGGAGTACAAACGCCGATTGGTTATCAAGGTATGAACCTGTTGACGTGGTTACCCAGTATGTAACCCCCAAGTAGGGAATGGTCACAAGCCAACACTATATAGAATAATATCATTCATACATTCATCCTTCTCATCGTCATCTAGTCATCATATCCATACATATATTTCATCATCATTCTATTCTCATTTTGCCATCATATAACCATAATGAACATACATGCATTTCATCATCATTTTATCATCATTCTTTTATCATATAGTCATTCAACTCATAATACAAGCATTGAGCCCTCAGCTTCTCAATAAACCATAACCAAACATTTTATCAAACACTTAGAGGGTGTATTGTGCTAGTATAAAATCATGCAATTCAAGAGTGAAATCATGCTAGTAAATTCAATGTAAAATCATCAATAGATACTTCGTAATACCCTCAGGCAAAATACATCAAAACCCTTTATCAAAACTTATAATAGATCTTAGATTCATAATCCAAAATATGGTAAACTAGTCACAATTTCATGAACATCAACATAGTGTGCAGTGATTTTTATAATAGATAAGACCTATGAATAATTCAGTTTTAAATCATGCAATTTTTAGTAAAAATAACTTGGGTGTCATGGATGAAAGGAACCCATGAAATAAACCCACATACCTTAGCTTTGGAGATGAACTTAATAAAGATTGGAGATGGAGAGGAAATTCATAGGTCCGGAGAGGGTTTTAAGACTTGAATCTAGGAGTAAATATTGGCTAAGTGTTTGCATGAGTGTCGAAGAGTGTTTAAGAGTGATATGATGGTGAAAAATGGTTAAGTATAGGCATTTTCACGTTTGGGAACACTTAGGCCCAAGACTTAAAAGCCTTGGACTGCAAGAAAATAATTGGGCAGAATTTACACTGGTTTATGTCTGGTACATGATGCGGACCTATCACGAAGGCTGATGTGTCCATGATGGAGGCGCGTGCGGTGCCATTGCGGACAGACACTGATAAGAAAAATTGTGAAAATTGAAATTGTAAATCATTTGCTCTTAAATCAGGGTTAGACCCATTTTTTACTCAAAATGACCCCCTGATATAAGAATATGAAGTTGAATTTTTGATTTCATGAATGGATTTTGAAATATATGAAAATTATGATTTCAGGCACTTCTGAGGCATATTTTTAGGCACATTTTGGGGTCGTTTCACTCATGTGCCCCATAGATGGTCTTAGATGAGAGTTGAAGGTTCTTAAGTCTACAAGCATGATTCTTGATTATTTTATTGAGAAATCATATTTACTACATGTATTTTCATGTGATCATCATAAACCTGTTTTCTTGAATTGATTATTTTTCATGAGATATTGCATAAACCCTATATGTTAACTTTTTAAAGCATGCATGAATGAACCTAGGGACGGAGTCTAGAGCCTTTACTTGAGTATGTCGATGGAGATCTTGATGTAAGTATGAGGTTGAGTTATTTGAGCTTGATGATCCTATGAGTCTTCATAATTGAGCTCTTGAGTTCTGTCTAAACGACTTCTTCTAATTGATGACCTAAGTCCTTGAGTTCTTAAATGAGAATTGAGTTCATTAAGTTGAGTTAAAGTCCCTAAAATAATAGAGAACCCCTTGAGTTTGAGTTGACGTGATGATGAGTGTCTCCATGAACCAATTGAGAAGACGGGTGCCTCCATAAGGCTACTTGAGATGGTGACGAGGAGTCCTATGAGAATTAAGTCTTGAGAGGAGTATCCAGCACCAAAATCAGTAAGAGTGAGTATCACTTGCACTCATTAACTACGCCGTCCTAGCATAAGGGAGTTTTGAACCATTACATTTCATGATCCCATCTCGAGTTTACATCCCTGAAACAATAGAGGATGGTAGAGTTCAAATTCCTTGTGGATCATATTCATTTCTTTCCTGACAAGTACGGAAAGGTTGTGGTAACATCAACGTGACTGTTGTACAACCCCTGGCTCATAAGTGATTGTTGTCGGTTAAGAGAGACTCCAAGAAAGTTCCCAAATTGAGTAATCTGAGTCGAGATGAGATAAGATGAGATATGATGAGATGAGTTGAGATGAGTCCTGAGATGAGTTTGGTTTTATTAATGAGCTGATTGGTTGATTGGTCACTTGTGTATTCTTTATTCTTGCTTTAGATAGACATTTGACATATTGATTGGTTTCTATACTGAGTTGATTGTTGTTTCCATATTGTTCTACCTGTTTCGATTTCATTTAGCTATTTTACATACTAGTACATTCCATGTACTGATGTCCCCTTTTAGACTGCATCATTTCATGATGTAGATAGAAGATTTGAAGATCATCAATAGGTGCACCGTTGGGGATTTGAGACATTTTGCTGATTGGTGAGCCTCCCCTAGTTCGGAGGATTCATTATATTTCTTTCATCTTGCTTTAGTGTTAGATTTGATTAGATTTATTTTTATTGAGGTAGCCATGAGTTTGTCATTAGCACTACTTGACAGCGATAGAGGTTCATTGGCACCACTTGATAGCGATAGAGGCTTCATAGACTAGAGTTGAGCTAGTTCCTTTCTACTAGCATTTCCATTATAATATTATTTTGAAACTAGATGAGATATTCTCATTTACTTCTTTATGTCTTCCGCTGATTAGTAGAATGTATGTATGAATGAATGTGATGAGGCCAAGTGGTTCACTAGGGGAGCAATAGTCTTCGAGTGCGAGTTACGTCTAGGGTACTCTCTGAGGCATGGCAAACTTGGTATCAGAGCACAGAGTTCAAGTGTCCTAGGGAGTCTATGAAGCCATGTCTAGTAGAGTCTTGTTCATGGGTGTGTTGTGCACCACGTTTTATAAGCGAAGACTATAGAACATTAGGATGTTACACTTCTTTCATCATCTGAATCACGCGATGGAGCTATTCTCTAAGAAACCTACAATGATTCGTGCGTTGATCTAAACCTTTTGACTATTCCTCGTCCACAAAGTGATAGAGATAGTAATATTCAAACTCTTACCGATGAGATCCCCTGCGATAAAGTAATCAGAATGGTAGACAGACTGCACTAGGCTTGAGAGAAATCGACTAGTATGTTAAGTTGATTGACTAGAAATAGCTGTAGATGTACCCAGACCCTCTTATTCAAAACTTGCTTCTGATGTTACCCATAAGATAGAAACTTACATCTCCAAAGAGTTTAATGTTACCACCTATGAGTAAGATGTGAGGTCTTAGACCACCTTGAGTAGAGCTATCATTCCAGAGCTAGGCTGATGACAATAGAAGGAAAAGGACGAGATAGTGAGAGTAATAGTTGATTTAGGGCTTGTAACTAGAGATATATACCAATTAGGTAAGTAATGAGACAACGAGTCGATTGCCTTAAGTTTGATGAAAAAGTGACGAGTACCTTATGATTGTTATGATGAGGTATAGAGAGAAAGAGAGAGTTAGTGTCAGGATGTGATAAACCGTGCTCAAACTAGAAGGAAGTTATGTTGATGTGTTGTAGAAGTCATACTATTGAGGGTGAATTATAGATGTTGAATAGTGAAAAAGAGTTCTTTCAATGTGATAGATCTAAATTAGGCTTATGAATTTTAAGTGAGAGTTCATGAGATTCATTGAGTTATGAGCCTTAGTCAGATAAGGAGATATGACTGAATAGGTAAGTGGTACTGAATTGTAAGGAAAGTGATGCTATGGGCAGAATATAAGTGCCCTTTAGGTAAGACGAGTGAAACGAGGATAGATCAATAGATAAGAAGAGACTTGAGATGTGTACCCATGATTGTGTAAAGATATGTGAAGTTCTAAGCTATGACTACTATAAGAATCTAGATAGTATATTTGAGTTGTCAATGTGGAGTAGGCTAAGGTAAGCATTCCTTTTCATCTCGAGCAACTAAGTTGATTGAGACATATGGATAGATGATGATGAGTTTTCCCATTATAGTCTGTCTCGTATAAATGAGTTTATGAGAGTGCAGAAGTTGAGGGTTAACAGGCAAATGAATAGGGTAGAATGTAAAAGTTCTGGGAAGTGGTCATGTACGCTACCAGAGCATCAAATATAGAGAAGATTTTCATAGTGTCACAATCCAAAATGAGATCATAAATATGGAACTAATAAATTTTCAAACCCGAAGATAAATACATTTAAAATAGTAAAACTCAATAGATAAAACCATATCCCAGAACCTGGTGTCACGAATGTAAAGAGCATCTAAATACATAAGTATTGAAGAAATAAGTACATCTCAGTCTTCGAATAAAGATAAGACATAATAACTAAGATAGAATCCAATGAAAACTCGAAGCTTTGAGTCTCACCACTAGATCTTATCTGAACTGATTGCATGAACAAATTAACTACCGCATGGATAATCCTGATGAGAGTCTGGGGGGGGGGGGGAGAAAGAAGTAGGGGTGGGTACATATAATATGTACCCAGCAGGTTTAACC
>JAABOM020057470.1:0-15099 GCA_011800125.2 Solanum clarkiae | reverse complement strand
CTCGAGTGTTTAGCATGATCTAGCATAGAAAAGAACAATCATTAGGGGGAAAAACTTACCACAACTCTAGAGCATGACTTAGAACATGAATAAGCAAAACATTTCCTAAAACAGCTAATAGACTCCACTTGATAGTCATGGCTCGCTTCACACTGTCACAATGGGGAACTCAAAGGAACCCCATAAAAGCCTATTAGCTTATCATTACACATCATTGGTAAAGGAAGCATATAAAATCCACTAAAAGTGAGAATAGGGGCAGAAGGGGGCTAAGAGGAAAGCTTGCATACATCATAATCAAGAGACAAAGAGTCAAGCTCATATCATAGATATATAGCATGTACAACAAATACCTCTACTACATAGATAAGAGCGGGGGCCAAGACAAAGCAACAGGGCTCACCCTCATAGTCAAAATAGAACATAAAGAATAATGTCTCAATACATGATAATAGAAACATAGACTAAGGTCCCCGAAGTAAAGGACTCACCAACAAACTTGAGTACTACCAATCTAGCCATGTGGAGGAGGAGGATGATTAATTTGGACTCTGGTTCCTACATGGTAATATCATATAGGCAAGAGTATGTGTTAGTAAGTTTGAATGTACTAAGTATGTAGGATGCAATGCCACAAGTGATATGCATCATAATCAAAATGCATAACAGTAGGCAATAGGCATAATATAACAATATGGCATAAATGACCAATGCATAAGTAAAACATGCTTAAGTAACTCATGCTCATATAGGGTATCATATGTGTAAAAGAGACCAAGCTAACTTTCCAAGGTACAAACCCCTAGGTAGGTTGGTGATGATGCCAGCCCATCACTTAGGTGGTGAGGTATAAATCCCTCACTAGGTTGATGTGTACAAACCCCCATCTAGGTTGATGATGATGCCACCCCATCACCTTAGTGGTGAAGTACAAACCCCTCACTAGGTTGACGAGTACGAACCCTCATCTAGGTTATCCAGACTTTTATTCCCCCCGAATTAGGCATGGTCTAATGCTACACTTTATATAGGATATATCATATACATAAGCTCCTTTCATCATCATAACATCAATCATATCAACTCATTCTTTGGGCCTTCATTTCCTCGAGAAATCTTAACCGGACATTTTATCAAATACATGACGGGTGTGAAATGGTAGTATAAAACCATGAAATATAGAGATGAAATCATGCAAGTAAATCAATTATAAAACCATCAATCAACATCTTGCAACAACCTCAAGCAATATACATCAAAACCCTCATCAAATCTTATACTAAATCCATGGTTTATAGGTTAAAACATAGCAAAACAGTCACAACTTTATATAGCTTTAACATAGTTTATAGACATGTTCATACTAGTAAACCCATTAGTAAAATCAACTTTAAATCATGCAAATTCAGTATAAGAAAATTAGGGCACCATGTGTTGAAGGACTCAATGGCTAAAACCTACATATCTTAGCTTTGAGGAAGCTCTTGATGAACATTAAAAATGGAGGATTGAAGCTTGAGAGAAATCCTTAATTCCGGATGAGGGTTTTAAGACCTGAATTTGGGAGTGAAAAATATGGCTGTGTTTGAGAGAATCTTGGGGAATTTTTAGGATGATATGAGGGTGAAATATGGCTAAGTGTAAGTAAAAGCACGATTGAGAACACTTAGGTCAAGACAAAAAGGTCTTCGACTACACAAAAAATAACTGGGCAGAAACTACATAGGTCACGGACCTGTCGCAGAGACTACATTAACACATGTCCATGGTGGAGGTGCATCGTGGTACCAGCAAGGACAGACACTGGATAAGCGATTTTTAGAAAATTGAAATTGCTATTTGTTTGCTCTTAAATCAGGGTTAGACCCTTTGTCCCCTAATTTTAACTCTCTGAACAAGAATATGAAGTCGGATTTTGGATATCGCACATTGATTTTGAGATATATAGAATTTAAAATTTCAAGCATTTCGAGACACTTTTTCGGGCACTTTTTGGGGTCATTTCAGCCATACTTCCACCCTTAGAACTATGTGATTACTACTTTATTATGCACTTCCAAACCAATGATGTGAATATGGATACTATGAGGCTTGTTTGGGGACTCTCGGGTTCTATTCATCATGTCATTCCTAGACCCTAGGTCCGGGTCGTGACAATCACACTTAGGGCCTAGTTTGGGTTATGACAGGCCTTGTGTTGCATGGGCTCAATATATCTTATTTTTATTTCTCAATTTATGTCACCTAGATAAATTTTGGAGAAACAATAACTTCAATACAAATTTTAGATATTTTAAGTTGTTACTTATTTGATTTATAGTACTTGATTAACTTTCAAATAATACATATTACTCCCTTCGTCTCAATTTATGCGGCCCTAATAGAATTTCAATAATCAATTGTACTTGTTATATTTCTTTTACATATTTAAAAGGAAAAATTACATAAATAAGCTAACAACCAATAGTTAATTATGATATATAACTACTGTTTGATTTAATTACAAATAATGGTAATAATTTAAAATAAAATAGCTACTAATTGGGTCCTACGTTTTTTATTGGTATACACACCTGCAAATCTTTTCTGTCCTCTTTTATAGAAATCAAAATCATTCTCTTTCATTTTACTTATAATCTAATTCTGAAAATCTTTCAGATTATGTTAAATCTCTCAACAAAATCAACATTCAAATTTTAAAATTTTACGATTCTCTCTCCTCAACCTTTATACCTAAATCAAGGTAACCTATATTAGTTTATTTTTTTATTTGTATTTTTCGTTAGTTTCTTTATGATTTGTATTTTTTTTAATTTATTCTCATTTTTTCATATTTTTAGTCATAATCTTTGATTGTTTCAGTGTAATCACAACCATGGATGAACCATCTCCATCAAAGAGAGTTACTAGAGGTATACATTTGCATGCAATAATAACTTATTTTCCTCTATCTTTTTCCTTAGGTTTAACTCAAGATTTTGGAGAAAGTACAAGTTTCGTTGTGGAATCTCAATCCACTGAGAAAAATTAGTGAAGTGAAGAAATCCAATCTAAGTTCTACATTAGTCCCATTAGATTGTAATAAATCACGTAAAAATCGAATTTTCAAGAAGCAAAAAAAATAAAAAAAGGAGGACAATTTTTATTGTAGATTCTCCATTGTTTTAGAAATTGTATATCATATTAGTAGATTTGCTTATATATGTATTAGTTTGATCAATATAGATGTACGTGACACTTCGTTTGTACTAAAAAAAATATAATTTATGTTTTAATTTTGTATAATTTCATTAGTTGTATACATTTAATTATTTATATACAAAATAAGAACCATAAATTAATTGTTTTAGGTATAAATTAAAGGTTTTGAGAAAGTCATTTTAGGTAAGGAAAATTCTAATAAAATACAACCACCATAAATTAACGGATTGTTTTTTATTTAAAATAATTGAATTTATAGCCTTTCATTAATTGTTTCCATATGAAATTTTATATAAATGATTCCATTTAGAAAAAATATACAAATAATGAGTCATGACTATAGCTATAAAATGTAATTAGTTAAACTGTAGCTATTTTGGCCTATTAAATTTCAACAGTAAGCTATTTATGAAAGTTCCTCAATTTAAAATTATCACTTATTGTAGTTTACAGATTTTTTTATGTTATTGTAAAAAATATATGTTATTCCTTCTGTCTCAAATTATGCACACTAACTAAATTTGAAAAGTCAATCAAATTTTTATATGTCTTTTAAATATTTTAAGATGTTAATTATTGAGATTTACAATATTTTTTTGCACTGTTTCCAAATACATATTATTTTTTGTCCCATTTTATATGGTATTGATAAAATTTTAAGATTTAACAAATTTGTTTTGCATATTTTTTAGAATTAATTATTGATATTTAACAATAATTTTTTGTGTTGTTTTCAAAAATATGTTATTTTATTTCTCTCATTTTACATGACGCCGATAAAGTTTGAAGACTCAACCAATTTGTTACATCTATTTTAAATATTTTAAGTTGGTAATTATCATAGTTTGGATTAGATTTTTATAGTTTTTAAATATATTTGAAAAAATGAGATATAATGAATGACTGAGAAGATGATAATAATAAACTCAGTCAAGTGTTCAACCCTAAAATAATGCTCTCTAGCCAAAAAAAACCCTACCGTTGTCGACTGGGATTTTGATCGCTTACGAATGGCCAATATGGCCACTATCCAGCCCTCTAATGGGGTTGTTCAAGTTGTTGCTACGAATACGTATGCTAGTTTACTGAAACCTTGTTTTCCTACGGCTCAATCAGTTCCTATTAAGCCTGTTTCTCATCTTCATGGAGAGCCAATTGTCATTTGGGAATAAAAGAAGATGGATCAGATGATCCTGCGTGAGAATCTACAATATGTGGTGATAGAAAAGTTTTTTTATGGTTGGCCAGACATGCAAGACCTTAGACGCCTTATACCTAAACAATGTGAATTGAAAGGGGAATGCAGTATTAGCTTGTTAAGCAATAGATACATTTCAGATAAGGGCTTCACTTTTGAAAGACTATGTCCATCTTTTATCGAAGCCAGCATTCTATATAACACATACAAAATTGGTCATATCCGATGAGAACCTTTAAGTGGGAACCTATGTTGAAGCCTAATGAGGAAACAGCTACTGCTATCGCTTGGATTTTGTTCCCAGCTTTTCCCCCAAACCTTTTTTATAATGAAGCACTTTTTTCACTAGCTGCAGTTATGGGCAAGCCTTTACGGATTGACATGGCCACAAAGAATAAAACTCATCCTAGTTGTGCAAGGGTGAAAGTGTAAGTGGACTTACTGGGGGAGTTTCATAAGCATATTAAAATTGGTTTCATAAGGGAGGATGGGGAAGTTTTTGAAAAGTGGATTCCAAATAAATATGACTACTTGCCCAAATATTGTGAGACTTGCTTGATACAGGGGCATAATAAAACACAATGTTATGTTAAGAACTCTGAGTTATTCAAGAAGAAAGAGGAGGGTAAGGGAGAGGAGAAAAACAAAGGGGAGGACAAAGCAAACACTAAGGTGCCTGAGGAGAAGAAAACAGATAACAAAGAACTACCAACCAAGCAGGATGGATTTATAGAGCAAAAGAGGAGGAATGCAGGAAAGAAGTAACCTCCACAACAAACATGGAGGGCTAATACTCAAAATAAATTTGCAAATTTGGAGAACAAAGGGGGAGATGCAGGGAACACTACCATATAAAAGCAATAAGGAAAAAAGAAATGAAGCAAAGCAACTAACGAAGGGGAAATAATGGAGGAGCAACTGAAAACAAAGGCCTAGGTTGAGGAAAAATTTATTAATGCAACCAATGATGGTGTACCAGTTCAAGAATTTTACCAATAAGTTCACAAGGAGACAAATGAACACAAGGAGGTGATACAGGTGTTAGAGGGGAATAAGGCAGCTGAGGGTAGTTTTGTTAACCAAAATTACTCTCCGGAGACGGTACACACAGTTTCTAATCAAGGTGAGAAAATACTGAAGGATCAGACTGAAGGGGAGCAAGAAGAGGACAATTATGTACAACAACATGGTACTGTCTATAACACAGATAAAGGTAGTACTATCAATGCAGGGAATGACATGGAAGAGAATATTAACAAAGTCAGCATTGATGGTGACCTATCTCCAAGAAAAGCAAGTGCTCCGAAAACTAAGGGGCGCAAAGTTGAAGTCTCTTTACAGGTGCAAACAAGCAGTAGTAAAGGTAGAATAACCAGCTGTCCTCAATGATACACAAGGCCTTGTTTTGGAATATCATATCAGTTAACACCCAAAATGCTTTTGGGAGGTTAATTGATATATAGGAGGAATCACTATTCTTTCTTGCACTAATGGAGCCTTTCCAAGCTCCACAAGAAATCGAACAGTACAAAGTTAGTATTGGATTTGATCATGCTCTAGCAAATTATTCTGGTAAAGTTTGGTTTTTCTGGAAAGACGATTAGGAGGGAATAATCATCAGTAATTCAATTCAGCAGCTAACTTTGAGTTTCAACAAAGGGGGTTAGAGTTTTATTATCTCATCTGTATATGCTAGATGTTGTGCACTAGAGAGGC
Organism: Solanum clarkiae; assembly: GCA_011800125.2. Lineage (NCBI taxonomy): Eukaryota > Viridiplantae > Streptophyta > Magnoliopsida > Solanales > Solanaceae > Solanum > Solanum clarkiae. The sequence goes on along the minus strand of JAABOM020057470.1, from coordinate 8,984 downwards.
TGGAGTTATGGGAAGAATTGGAAATCCTTTACTAGTGACTCTACACTTTGGCTGGTAGGAGGTGAATTTAATGTAATTTTAAATGAAGAAGAAAAACTTGGAGGTTTAGAGTTTACTCAACATAAGGCAATGGATTTTTCCCAGTGTATAAGTGTTTGTGCCTTAACTGAAGTAAATTTCACAGGCAGTAAATACACTTGTTAGAATGGTAGGACAGATGAACAGTACATATTCAAAATGCTAGATAAGGTTCTATTTAATCATAATTTGAGAAGATCTTTCCCTTTCGGGAAGTGGAGCACCTTCACAGACAAGGTTCAGATCATGCTCCCTTGCAGCTAACTTGTAATTCTGAGGTTACTCACATTATAAAATCCTTCAGATTCTTGAATTTTTGGTGTTCTCATAAAGGTTTGAAGGAAGTGGTGGAGCAGGCTTGGTATGTGGATTTTGTAGGGTCTCCTTTTTTAATACTTCACACCAAACTCAAAAAGGTGAAGAGAGCATTGTGCAATTGGAATAGACAGGAATTTGGAAATATCTTTATCCAAATTTCCACTCGGGAGGATGTAATAAGGGTAAAAGAGATGCATCTGGAGATTTCACCAACCCCAGATAATAGGGAAGAGTTGCAGAAGGCGCAAGCTAAATTGGTGAAATTTTTAAATCTTGAAGAAAAGTTCTTGAAACAAAAGGCACGGATGAGATGGTTCACACAAGGGGGTAGGAATACTAAATTCTTCCATTCTTATGTGAAAGGTAAGGGAAAGAAACTACAGATAAGGGATAATAGAAGATGAGCAGGGCAATACTTTAACAAGGAATCAAGATATTAGGCTGGAAGCAGTAAAAGTGTTTCAGAATCAGTTCACAAAAATCAATTTCAGCACTGATTTTTCCATGTTAGACCTCATTCCTAGTTTGGTAACATAGGAGGAAAATGATTGGATGACTGAACTGCCAACTATGGAAGAAGTCAGCTTAATGGGGCTAGTATAGCTAGTCCAGATGGTTTTACTATCATATTGTTTTGGACTTGTTGGAACTTAGTTGCACAGGATATCTCTAAGGCAGTCAAAGCCTTTTTCTGTGGACAATGCCTTCCCAGATATGTGACCCACACAAATCTGGTATTGTTGCCAAAGAAAGAGGAGGTGAAGAGTTTTGCTGATTTGAGACCCATAAGCTTGAGCTGCTTTGTTAATGAAGTCATTTCCAAGGTTCTACAAGAAAGGTTGCTTATTGTGCTACCGAAGATTATATCCCCAAATCAGGCTAGATTTGTGAAAGGCAGAAGTATCACTGGGAATGTACTTTTGCACTAGGAGATTACTGGGGATACAAATAGAAGGAATAAGCATACAAATGTTGTAGTAAAGATGGACATGACTAAGGCCTATGATAGAGTTTCTTAGATCTTCCTTACAAGAGTTCTAAGAAAGTTTGGGTTTGGAGAGGTAATCATAGACATGGTATGGAGACTGTTGTCTAATAATTGGTATTCTGTATGTATCAATGCACAAACATATGGTTTGTTCAAATCTACTAGGGGCATAAAGCAGGGTGATCCTATATCACCTACTTTATTCATCATAGCAACAGTGGTATTGAGTAGAGGTTTATATAACCTTCATCAGGACAGGCAGTATATTGGGTATGACCTTCCCAAATGGAGTCCAGAAATCAACCATTTGTTTTATGCAGATACTATTCTTTTTTGTTCGGGGGATAAGAACTCTATTATTAAAATGATGCATGTGTTAAAGGGATATGAATAGTATTTTGGCAACTTATTAACAAAACTAAAAGTTGTTTCTACACATGAAAAAATACCACTCATTTTTGCTATCAGGCTGAGACAATTGACAGGCATAAGACAAGGAGATTTTCCTTTTAATTGTTTAGGGTGTCCTGTATGTTACGGGAGAAGAAGGGGTTCCTACTTTGATGATTTGATGAGGAAAGCCAGGAGAATCCTATCTTGGCAGAATAGATTCTTATCGCTTGGGGGGAGGTTAATTCTCATCAACCATGTACTACAATCAATACCCATTTATCTTTTAAGTGCATTTACTCCTCCAGTAGGGGTAATTAAAAAGCTACATCAAATTTTTGCTAAGTTCTTCTAGGGATCAACTATAGGAAAAAAAAAAAGAAGGCATTGGGTGGCATGGGAAGATATGTGCTATCCTACTAATGAGGGTGGATTAGGTATTAGGTCATTATCTAATATCAACAAAGCTTTACATGTTAAGATTTGGTGGAATTTCAGAACATCTACTTCATCACTATGGACCTACTATATGGGCAACAAGTACTGTAAGAAGCTGCACCAAGTACTGGCTAAGTATATTGAGGCTTCACAAGCTTGGAGGAGTATGTTAAAGATAAGGGAGGAAGTTGAACCATTTATTTGGTGGCAAATCAAATCAGGCAATTCTAGCTTCTGTGTTTGATAATTAGACCAGACTAGGTACATTATATTACTCAGAAGCAGATTAGCTAGGGAAAAGGAAGTGGAAGTTAAGGAGTATGCTAATGATCAGGAATGGAACATCTATACAGGTTATGTCTCAGCTGAAATGCTGGAGCTTATTGTTCAGAACATTAGGACACCAATTGGAGAGAGTCTGGACAGAGCATGGTGGACATGCAAAAACACAGGGATATTTACAACAAAGTCTGCATTTGAGATTGTTCGACCAAAGAAAACCAAGATGCATTAGTGTAAGTACAACTGGTCGAGGAGAATGCCCTATAAGATAAATATTTCTATGTGGAGGTTACTGAATGGAAGAATCCCTACATATGACAATTTAAAGATATGTAGGATCCCTGTGGTTTCTAAGTGTTTTTGTTATCAAATTGGATGTGAGGAGACTATTAACCATCTCTTTCTAACAACACCAACAACACAAAAGTTACGGAAGTATTTTTTCTATGTGCGGGCTTTAGGGTGGAGGGGGACTAGCTTAGGACCTTCCTGCTCAATTGGTGGAATAACATGGAGAATAATAGGTCAAAGGAGATACTTCCATTCTCATGTGAGAATTATGGAAAATAAAGGGAATGCTATTAAGCATGATAGAAGAATGTTCTTCCATACCTTGACAGAAAGATGTGAGACTTCTATCCATTAAATGTGAAAGGTGGAGTATGCAAGATGGATTACCTTTCCTAAAAAATGGTCTAAATGTTTGATGTTAATATGCGGATTCAGGAAGAAATTATTCTATAAGCTGGTGGTTTGGAAGTTACCTCAAGGACAGTCCTTTAAATATAATACAGATGGGGAAAGTAAGGGCAATCCTGGTGCCAGTTTTTATGGATTTTCTTTTAGGGATAAAAATGAAGATGTTATTTGTGCAGAAGCTGGGTCTATAGGGTTGGGAACCAACATTGCAGCAAAGGCCACTGCAATCCTAAAAGCCTTGCAATATGGAAAGGAGTATAATATTAATAATATCCAGGTGGTGTCAGACTCCCTCAGTGGTATAAAGTTTATTCTTGGTGAGTGAAGAATCCCACGGGAAATTTCAGAGATCATAGAGGACATAAAAAGCTTGGCTAAAGGAAAGAATGTTCAATACAGTCACATTTATAGAGATGGCAATCAGCTGGCAGATGCACTGGCCAACAATATAGCAGAACATACACAACAGGCTAGATATTGGGGATTTAATCAAATGCCTAGTCTAGCAAGGAGAGTATGCAACATGGATAAATCACAGATTCCATCTGTTAGAATTAAAACCCATAAGATATAGAGCATTCCCTAATAATGGGTAATAGTTTATATGGATGCATGCTACAAAAAATGGGATTCTTTAAGCTCTTTCCAGGTATGTATATACATATTTACACAAAATCACAGCTAATAATTTAGAGGATAACAAATTTGGGAGCAAAAGGCGGTGGAATATACAAAAGGAGCATCCATTCAAAAAGATAGGCAGCTACAAAATAGGAGAAGCAAAGGAGTCACCCGGCCTCAGATGTACTCCACCACATGCTATAGGGAGGAATCCTAAATCAGTAAGCAGTATAGGCAAATGAATCAAAAAAAAGGAAGATGGATCTTACATATTGAGCTTTAAGGTGAAGAAAAACCTCCTTTCTACAAGGAGGTTGGAAAACCATGGTGGATCCTTGAAGAATAGCCTACACAGGAAAAATCTCAATTAGACACTCATATAATGCAGGATTAGTGGAGAATCACCAAATACTTACATGATAAGGAGGAGCATTAACATGAACACAACTCCAAGGGGAAATGCACGAGCTTAGACCATGGCACTGTTGACGATAAAGGAGATAATCGGACATATTGGGAATCCCAAATTGGAAAGGGAAGTGAATGTTTCTATAGATGTTTCTGTAGATTAGGGGTTAAGAGTATATACCGGAGGGTTGGTCCTTCAGGTCAAGATGTAATGGATATTTGGTTTATGAAATTGAATAGGCTACGAGCCCAAAATGAATTTAAAAAATGTCTGAAAAAGTACAAACACATACTCAAGCAGGCATGTTGTCCTACTCCAGGAAGACCATGAAAAATTATCAAACTTTCCCTAATATTTTTATGCAGTTAATATTTAGATATATAAAAACTTTAGAAAAAAGGCAAAAATACTAAAGCGGAAGAGGCATAATAAAATTACAGATATACTTAAGCAGTCATATGGACAATCTTTTGATTATCTTATATAAGGTCGAAAGTGTCTGTTTATAATATGAGGGATCGCTGTTTGTGTTTCATATATCTGGAAAAGAGGATAACAGTCAGTGGCTATCTACATCAAATCTGTAGTTTCTAATGCTATTTCTTTATACAATAACATTATATAGTGAATATACCATCTTGTTGGGTGTCCAAAAAGCACTAATCACTCGATACTCATTAGCATCATGGGAGGTGCAGTGATAAGAGGCAACAATATTCATGAAGTATGAAGGCAAATCATCACAGAGATGGTGCTTTATTACCTACAAACACATCAACAAAATAAAAAGGATAACTCTGAATTATAACTTGTATGAATGAAAATTTTTGATACTAAAAATGATATCCAAAGCCATAGTAAATGTTTTAGAAAGATGATGGAAAAATGTATCAATTTTTGCTAAAAATGCAGGTTAAACTAAACAACCTTATATCCAACATAATGCCAAAAGGACTGGTTGATAATTTACCAACCAAAATCCTAATAAAAGCAACATGAAAAAAGATAAAGTTACTAATGACTATTGGGAAAAATAACGATCACCCCCAGAATATTTTCGCTAAGTAGCGATACAAGAGAGTCACATCACCAAACATTTCAATGAAGTAAATGTAATATAATAATATTGATGACAATTTGATAATGCCAAAAAATAACTCTTCTTTGTATAACAACAAACACTCTTTTATTTCACACAACTTACAATAATTTTACTCCCACGCTATTTTTCTCACAAACTAAAATAGCTTGTGGATGACTCTCTCTTCTTTCTTTTTCTTTCTCTATTTTGATGTTACTACAAATGAGCATAACTCCCATATTTATAGAAAAAATAGTACACTAATTGATGTCACTAATAACATCAATAAAATACAATAAATCAAACTTATACCTAACTTATACCAAATGTTTACCTAACTTTTAGACTTTTCTTGTCTAACAATTTTGACAAAACCTATAGCTAATTTCATGAAAATTTCTATTCCTATCAAATTTGAAAAATCAAACTTATAGGTAAATTAATTTGACATTGCTACAAACCTGTGGCAATTGATGATTTTAGTTCCCACAAATCTCTCCCTCAATTTTGATTTTTCTTTTCTTCTCTTTGTATACCCATTTGACTCCAACTGCTTGATGATTCTTGAGAAGAGTTGTTAACTCCCAAGTGTTTTTATTTTCTATTGATTGGATTTCCTCCTCCATGGCATGTTTTTACCTTGTAACAACTTCATCAAAATTATTGGTTCACTATCAGCAAAGAGACAAAAGAAAAAATCAAAATTAGTAACTTCATATGTATTATCATAGAGTTCTTAGATGATTTTCATCCTATGAGGCCTTTCACTTGAACTTTCTTGTGTGGAAGGAGATGCAACAATTGTTGGTGAAAAAGGTAGGGTTGCATCTTGTGTAAGTGGTAGTATCTTATGTTCTTCTTCATCTTCAAAGTATGGAAGAAAATCTTATGTTTTTTCTTCCTGAGCTTCCCAATTCCATGCTGCTACTTCATCAAATTCAATATCACAACTCACCATCACCTTGTAATTGTTTAGATTGTATAGCTTGTATCCCATTGAACTCGAATCATAGCCAACAAACACTTACTTGACACTTTGATCATCAAGTTTAGCTTTCCCTAGATATGGAGAATGAGCATTGGCTATGCTTCCAATGATTCTCAAGTGCTTGATACTTGGATTTCTTCCACTCCACGCTTTTTGAAGCATTTGGTCTCTCACATTTCTTGTTGGAGATCTATTTCTCAAATAAACTGAACAAGAAACAGCTTCGGCCCAAAATTCTTTTGGCATATTTTTTAGTTTTCAACATATATCTAGCCATATTAAGAATTGTTCAATTCTTTCTTTTTGCAGCTCCATTTTGTTGGGGAGAGTAAGGTACCATTAGAGGGCGACGAATTTCATGAGATTGATAAAAGTCATTACATTCTTTTGAAGTGAATTCACCTCCTCTACTAGACCTTAGTTGTCACGCCCCAAGTCCCATTAGGGCAGACTGACACCCGTTGCCGATAAGGACCGGGAGAACGAACCTGTATCTATGCGCTTTCTATACATATTATAAGGGATTTCTACATTTGACATGCCTTTAAGAAATTAAACAGTGATAACAAGCCAAAAGGAAATGCATATGGCTAGGCCGTTGGGGCCACGGTGTTAAAAGTACGATACATGACCATACTTTAATTTACATAGTCTATAAAGCCTCTAGATAAGAGAAAGCATCTAATAAAGGTTGAGATAGGCCCCGCCTCGACTAACTGTACAATATAAACATATAAGCTCTAGACACAGACAAAGCCCCGGAGCAACCCGGAGCTTGGTATCAGCAACCGGATATCCTGTACTCCTACTGGGGAGATCTACTAGCACCTCTACCTGTAGCATAAAATGTAGGTCCCGCGTAAGGGACGTCAGTACGAGATTATATACTGAATATGTAAGGCAGGATATATTGTATATGAGGTAACAACTCAAATGAAACTATGCACTAGTTTAGGATAAGTGACCACCTTTAGTTATGTTGTAGGATCATGTACTTTATGTTCTTTATATTACTTTAGCTTTACTGTATAATCTGTGCATAGTTGTAACACAAATGACCAACTAATCAGTGGTAAAACTGTATCGGGATCGTCCCTGGCTAGGTTATTCCTTAACCCCTCGGGCTACCACCCGTGATAGGATCATACCTGGTTAGGTGATTCTTCCACCCCTCGGGCTACTAGCTATCAGTAAACAATGTATCGGAATCGTCCCTGGCTAGGTTCTTCCTTAACCCCTCGGGGTACCACCCATGATAGGATCGTCCTTAGCTAGGTGATTCTTCCACCCCTTGGGCTACCACCTATCAGTAAACAATGTATCAGGATCATCCCTGGCTAAGTTCTTCCTTAACCCCTTGGGCTACCACCTGTGATAAAATCGTCCCTGGCTAGATGATTCTTCCACCCCTCGGGCTACCACCTATCAATAAACAATGTACTTTATCTTTTAATTACCTTTGAGATGGTTCTTTTTGTGGTCACAATATTTGATCTATAGGACTATATATGTAGCATGTGACATGTAGATAATCATACAAGACAATATGACAATGAAAACAAGAGTATGTTACACAAATAATGAAATGCGTATGAAATGGAACAACTCGTGAACTTTATTTAGTAACAAGAACTCATGTAACTTGGTATCCGGGCATGTTTGCAGATTTGAAGGTGACTATGTATGGAAGAATATGAACATGTCAAAGAGTGGAGACATGGTTAATAGTTTTGTCGGAGTTGGAAAGTACCTTTATGTGCCAATGAAGATTCTAGATTTTATGCCAAGTAATACGAAAATAAGTAGCCTTACATACCTCATTGTATGACCTCGTTACTACCTTGGGATAACCTTCCCTTCCTCCAAATACTTATCTACAACATAGTAGGTGATAAAACTACTGTTAGCAGCTAATAGATACATCTTGGTAGCCCAATCACATAAAAAAATAACACACGAGTAGCAAGCGGGTGTTTATAAACCCAAGCGTATTCTTTCAAACTTTTCACCCCTAATCGTATTTTTCTAATACATTTTTCATGTATACACCATGTATAGCCTATTTTAGTGCCATAGCAGTCTTGCAACAGCCCACAAATCACAACACATAACAACTCTACATAACCTAAAAATGGACAGCATAACATTACCTTCCTTCGCTACATTTCGACGTCGACAATTCCAAACCTATTCCAAATCTAACCAAACTATTCCAACAAAATTTACACATGAAAATAGACTTAAAACAGTCTTATTACAGCACTCAAGAAGTCATGAAGGATGTGAGCTAATGACCTTCCATCCAATAGTCCACAAGCTCTAATCAACGTTACAATTAAAATAGCACAAACTACTGGGTCAGCTGTCGCATCATTATCATCAGTTCCTCCATCTGGTAGGCGTCAACAAGAACCTATGGTCCGTGGTATAGGTGTTAGAAGGGCAGCTAGTACATAGTCTACAAAGCCTCTAGATAGGAGAAAGCATCTGACAAGGGTCGGGACAGGCCCCGCCTCCACTAACTGTACAATATAAACATATAAGCTCTAGACACAGACAAAGCCCGAGAGAAACCTGGAGCTTGGTATCAGCAGTTGGACATCCTGTACTCCTATTGGGGAGATCTACTAGCACCTGTACCTGCAGCATAAAATACAGGTCCCCCGTAAGGGACGTCAGTACGAGATAATGT
>JAABOM020057469.1:0-15099 GCA_011800125.2 Solanum clarkiae | reverse complement strand
TATAGCATCATAATTATATAATGAATCTAACGACACTAAAATCAATTAATTCGGGTGAAAAGGGTAAAATGGTCCAAGACTTTCACCACCAGAAAAATACTAGAAATTTTTACATGAAAATATTCTCCAAGTGATAAGAAATTCAATAGCGAAAACCAATTCAAAAATGGAGCTAACGTGAGGAAGAAATCGCATGTTACAGTTTTCAAAATATATTAAAAATGCAGCAGTAAATCTGCAATTTTTACCTCAAATGAAGCAGCAAAGTCAATTTCTGAAGCTCCCACGGTGTTCTCATCGGAAAAATATACAATTTAACCTTTTGAATGGCTCAAATCCTATCAAAATTGAGAGAGAAATCATTGGTTGAAGTTTGGGCAAAGTTTGTGATCTTCTCTTCTCTTTCTTGGAGAAAATCCTCAATCTTCGCAGTTCTTTTAAAGTGAAAGAACTTGGAAGGACATTGATTGAAAGAATTATCTTTGATTCTTAAATTCTTGACTTAGACTCTTTAGAGTTCTTGATGAAGAACCATAATTCTTGAAGAAAAAAGAATCAAGAAATCCTTTCTTGGGATTCTTGAATTGGTTTTCTTGAAACTCTAGGTTATGATTTACATTCCTATTAGATTTTCATGAATAGATGAAGAAATTCGAGTTGGGTAGATTGAAATTTATGAAGAATAACTTACCTTGAGGATGAATCTTGAAAGAAAATTCTAACTTCGTGACTTTCTTGATCATTCTTGAGCATTTATGTTTAAAAGAGAAGGGAGAGGGTTTTGATCATGAAAAATGATGTTTTATATATTTTTGGGGCCATAAATAGACCCGCAAAGATTTTAGGATAAAAATACCCTCAAATTATAAAGAAGAAAACGTCATTAACTCATCCAGTGAGGATCCGCGACGCGCTCTGGGCGTGGACTTTCGGACAACTCTGCACCTCTCCACTAAAATGGTCATAACTTTCTACTCTGAACTTCGATTAACGCAAAATTAGATACGTTGAAAAGCTAATTCAAATATCTTTGGTTTGATATATTATGGGTCATCCAACTAATTATACTTTAGGATATATGGTTATTTGAAGTTGACCCTTCTATCGACTCATATGAAAACTTAGTTGCTAGAAATTCTTTGAACTTGGCTTGATGTAAAAGATCCCTTATGACTCTAAATCACACCTAATATAATTTAAATACTTAGGAGTTGATCCTAGCATGTATATACAACTTACAAGTCATTGGTTCACCTAACTTTTATAAAATCATGCATTAAAACTACGACCTCATATTAACTCCAATTTTATTCCCATATTAAGAAATTGACTTTAACATATATACTCAATTAAGAATCCTCAATCAAAATTCTATATCATATGAAGGATGACTTGGTCTTATCTTAAAAAAATTAGAGTGTTACAAGTCCTTTTGGCTTGGCCATCCATGTAAGGATGAAAAGTTGTGCTGAGCTTGATCTTGGTACCAAGACCACTTTCGAAGAACCTCCAAAAATGAGAAGTGAATTGAGCACCACAATCTGAAATAATAGACAAGGACACCCTATGCAATCTAACAAATTCATGAATATACGACGGCATAATCTTCAGTACCGTAAGTGGTTTTGACCCATAGAAAGTGAGCTGACTTTGTCATTCTTTCTACAACAATCCAAATAGAGTCAAAGTGTCTCCTAGTCTTAGGCAACCCAACCACAAAATCCATGTTGATCTTTTCCCACTTCCAAGTGAGAATTTTTATGTTTTGTGCTAGGCCACCCGGCCTTTGATGTTCGGCCTATACTTGTTAACAATTGTGACATTTGGAAATGAACTTAGCAATATCCTTCTTCATTCCACCCCACCAATACACCTCTTTTAAGTATTCATACATCTTTGTGGAATCGGGGTGAATAGAATAAGATGAATTATAGGCCTCCTTCAAAATTAACTCTTTTAAGTCATCAAAATTAGGTACACACAACCTACCTTGGTACCTAAGGGCACAATCTCCCCCTTAGGAGAAAACCTCTACTTTACCATCCTTCACTAAGACCTTCAACTCTAGCAAGGTGGGGTCAAGATCTTGTTTTGACTTTACTTCCTCAATCAAAGAAGATTTAGAACCATCAAAAACCACCATACCACCATTTTCAACTTCACCCAACCTAACCCCCAACTAACCAACAGGTGAACTTCTCCAGCCACCTCATTACCACCATCATCAATATGAGCTAGGCTACCTATGGATACTATACTTAGAGCATCTTCCACAACATCAGCTTTATCGGGATGATAATGTACACTCATGTCATAATCTTGAAGGAGCTCTAACCACTTTCTTCGTCTCAAATTAAGATCTTTTTGTGTGAACATATATTGGAGAATCTTGTGGTTGGTAAACACATCAATATAAAACCTATACAACAAGTGACGCCAAATTTCCAACGCAAATACCACGGCCACCAATTTAAGATCATGGGTGGGAAAATTTGGCAGATGAACCTTAAGTTGCCTAGAGGAATATGTTATCACCTTACCATTTTGCATCAGAATACACTCCAAACCAATTCATGAGGCATCAATATAAATCACAAATCCTTCTAACCCTTCAAGTGGAGCCAACATAGGAGTGAAGACAAGCTTATCTTTCAAAGTTTGAAAACTCTTTTCATATTGATCGGTCCACATGAATTTTTTCTTCTTTTGGGTCAACTTAGTTATAAGGGAAGCAATATAAGAGAATGCATTCACAAACATCCGGTAGTAACCCGCCAAACCTAAGAAATTCCTAATATTTAACGGAGTCAAGGGTCTAGGCGAATTTTCTATCGCCTCTGTCTTCTTAGGATCTACCTTAATGTCATCACTCGACACCACATGTCTAGAAAAGCAACCTATTTCAATCAAAATTCACACTTTTCATATTTAGCAAACAACCTATCATCCCTCAAGATTTGCAACACTACCCTCAAGTGATTCACATGCTCTTCCTCACTCTGGGAATAAATCAATATATCATCAATAAAGACCACCACAAGCATATCAAGGTATGGTTTAGAGACCCTATTCATGAGATCCATAAATATAGCTGGTGCATTAGTCAAGCCAAAAGACATTACCACAAATTTAAAGTGTTCATACCTAGTCCGAAGAGCCATCTTAGGAATAGCACACTCCCTCACCTTTACCTGGTTGTATCTGGACCGAACATCAATCTTAGAAAAGTCACTAGCCCCTTGTAGCTAATCAAAAAGGTCAACAATCCCTTATAGAGGGTACTTGTTCTTTATGTTAACCCTATTTAGTTGTCGGTAGTCAATGCACATTCTAAGGGAACCATCTTTTTTCTTTACAAATAGCACCGATGCACCACAAAGTGACTTGCTAGGTCTTATGAAACCCTTCTCCAGCAAATCCCTCAATTGATCCTTCAACTCCTTCAACTCCACTGGGGTCATACGTTAAAGGGGTCTGAAAATAGGTTGTGTATTGGGAAGGAAGTCTACACCAAAGTCTATTCCCCTTTCAAGAGGAACATCGGGAACCTCATCAAGAAAGACATCAAAAAACACATTGACCACCGAAACCGACTCAATAAGAAGGACCTTAGACTCAACATCCCTAGCCCTCACAAGATGATAAAGGCAACCCTTAGAAATCAACTTTTGGGCTTTAAGACAAGAAATGAATTTATCGTTGACCACTACATTATGACTTTCCCACTCAAGGACGGTGTCACGAACCAAGCCTACGGCCTAGACATTACACGGCGAATGGGGAATCAAAAGGAACCCCAAACAAGCATCTTAGAATATCAATCACACATCCTTGGTTGAGGAAGCAAAATAACAACAATAAGAGATATAAATAAGGGAAAAGGGACTAAGGGAAGCCTTTGATAATCATAAAATACTCTAGATTCAAGCTCATAGCATAAGTACATCAATTGTTCCAACAACACCTCTAACATAGATTGGAGCGAGGGATAAGACACTTTTCGGGCTCGTTCTCATAGTATCAAGTGTTCAACATAAAGAGTTAACAAATAGTAATAGTACCATATCTAGTGTCCCTGGACTTGAGGACTTACCAAAGGTTATCTTCCGAAATGCCAAAATTAGCCACGTGGAGGATAATCAAGAGGTGCTCCACTTCCTACATGGTAACATCATGTAGGCACAGAGAATGCGTTAGTACGTTTGAATGTACTAAGTATATAGGATGCAATGCAACAAGACATCAGTCAATATAGTCAAAATGCATAATCATAAGAAATGGATAAATATAATACCAATATAGCATGCATGATCATTGCTTGAAGTAAACATGCATGATCAATGCTTGAAGTAAACCATACTTGTAAATCATATCACTTATATAGAACATAATACATGTGTGAAAAGAGACCATAATCATAGACCAAGCAACTGTTACTCAGAATCCAAAGCATATCACCCCCTTGGAAGGTGATTGAGGTATCCACCCCTCAACATGGTGGTATGGGCATGTCATCCCCAAACAAGGTGGTCGAGGTATCTACCCCTTAACATGGTAGTATAGGCATGCCATCTCCCCCCCCCCTTCCAACAAGGTGGTTGAGGTATCTACCCCTCAAAATGGTAGTATGGCCATGTCACACACACCCCCACCCCAACAAGGTGGTTGAGGTATATCACCCCCTTAACAAGGTGATTGGGCATGTCACCCCCTAACAAGGTATGGTCAATTGCAACATTATAGATATTTTTCATGAATTCAGTACATATAAACAATCCTTAATCATCATAAAGTCACATGACTTTTAAACCATGTAGTAGTTCATCAATAACTTGAGAATCCTTGTCAAGACATTTTATCAAATACTTGATAGGTATGTAATGCTAGTTCAAAATCATGTAATTCAAGAGTGAAATAATATGAGAAAATCCATTGTAAATTAACCCACCAATATATAGTAAAACCCTCATGTAAGAAACCTTGGAATCCATCATCAAATCTCATAGTAGCTTATAGTTTCATAGATCATAACATGCATAGTCTCAATAGACAAAATCACTTCATGGTATAGGCTTGAAATAGATAGACATGCATAATCAACCAACATTTCATAAAACCCCAACATATTTTATAATCAAATCCCTAATAAGAGATACCTATAGATGATACAACTTGAAAACATGCAATTTTCATAAAAAGGGAGATTGGGCTCCATGGGTGAAAGCACCCAATGGATGAAATCCATATACCTTAAACTTGGATTTTCTTGATGTAGACTTAAAGGAGACATGAAGCTTGAATGGAGTTCTTGAGATCCAGAATTAAGCTTGGGACACTTGAAGAGGGATTTGAGAGGGTCTTGAGTGATATAGAGTGAAAAAATGGCTAAGTATAAGTGTTTTTACGCATAAGTGAGCATGGTCTATGACCTAAGGCCCTTGGAACAAAATGAAAAACCAAGGAAAAACTTACACTAGTTCGCGTCTAGTCCGTAACGCTATCCCATCGCGAAGGACAGAATTACACTGATCCGCTCCTAGTCCGTGTTGCGATCTGGTCACGTATGCACATTGGATAAGAAAATTTTGTGAAAATTACTTTGCGCTATGGGATCTCTAAAATCAGGGTTATACCTATTTTCCACTCAATTTTGCCCCCTGATCGAGAATATGAAGTTAAATTTTTTATATCACGCATGGATTTTGAGATATATGAAAACTACGATTATGGGCATTTTTGAAGCACATTTTTGGGGTATTTCTGGGGCATTTCAGACGGGCTCATTAGGGAATTGAAATTTAACCTTACGGGTTCTATGATCAATAGAAGCATGATATGCATATAACCAATCCATCCTAAGAATGATATCAAGATCTACCATATCTAATTCAATAAAATGACAAGGCAAGACTTTACGCAATATGAGCACGGGACGGTCTCTATAGACATTTTTAGCAACAATGGACTCACCAATGGGGGCAGACACTTCATAAGGTTCATACAACAATTCGGGACACAAATAAAGCTTTTTGTCAACAAAAAGAGTAATGAAAGAAAGAGTGGCACCCGGATCTCTCAAAGCATACACATCATAATAAAAAACCTTTAACATACCCGTAATGACATGGGGCACCTCATCTACCCCTTGTCTTCTTTGGAGAGCATAAAACCTATTTTCCCTTGGAGCACCCCCTTGTTGGCCTCCCTTTTCCCTTGGACCCGCGTTAGCACCTTCTTCTTGAGGATGACTATCTCTACCTTTGTTTTGAGCATGAGGACAATCAAAAACCTTGTGACCCACTTCACCACAACCATAGCAAGCATGAGAGTTTCTCAAACATGGGTCATCATGGTTTCTATCACATCTTTGGCACTTAGGATTAGACACCCCACTATTACCATCTTGGAATCTTGGGTTATTATTAGCAATTCTCTTGTTAGGAGCATTGGAAGACCCTTGGCCTTGGAACTTGTGGCATTGAGGAAATCAGCCACCCTTAGAACCTTGGAAACCACATTCAAATTGAGCCCTCTTGGACTCACCACTTCTTCTCTTTCTAAGTCTTCCCCCTTTAGTTGTTCGGCATATGTCATGAGCTAAGAAAAATCCATATCACTCACTAGCATGGCAGTACGACACTCTTCATTAACCAAGTTGAATACTCCTGACACAAATTTGTTCATTCTAGCTTTAAGGTCGGCCACCAGATGTATAACATACTTTGAAAGCTTGTTAAACTTGAGGGCATACTCCTTCAGACTCATGGAACCTTGCTTAAGGTTCATAAACTCCATCATCTTAGCCTCTCTTAGTATGATAGGAAAGAACGGGTTGATAAATATGGCTTTGAACTCCTCCCAAGGAATAGCATCATCATCTCTCCTTTCCAATTTCCATTGGGTAAACCAAATTTGGGCCACACCTTTGAGTTAGTAGGATGCTAACTCCGTTTTCTCCTCCAAATTGACCCCCATGATAGATTGCACCTTATACACCTCATTGATGAACTCTTGGGGATCCTCATCCGCCTTGGACGCATGAAACTCTAATGGATTCATTCTTGTGAAATCTCTTGCCCTTGAGGCCGAAGTAGGAGCATGAGGGGCTTGGGCACCTTGGTTCATATGGTTGGTCATAGCACAGGCCAACATTGTGATAGAATTTCGAAACTCTTCTTGGGCTACCCCTCTATCTTGAGGAGTTTAAAGAGAGGGAGGGGTCGGTTGCTCCTCGGGTGTACGAGCTCTCCTTAGCCTTCCTCTTGGTATTGGCATGATCTAGAAGAAACAAGATAGTCGTTAGGGGAAAAGCCTCATATGTATGTCTAAAGCACGATATAAAACATGAAGAAGTGAAACATTTCCTAAAACATCTCATAGCCTCTCATTCATAGTTCTGGCATATTTCACAACCATGAATATGACTTTAATCGACGCGGTGTCTTAGGTTTTCGAGGACCATTAACCACCTAGTGCTCTGATACCAAGCTTGTCACGACCTAACCCTAGGGCCTAAATGTGACATGGAAAATGGGAACCCAAAGGGACCCCAAACAAGTCTCTTAGCATATGATTCACACATCTCTGGTCGCGGAAGCAAAATAAGCATCAACAAGTGATATAAACGAAGAGGGAAACAATACTAAGGGAAGTCTTTGATAATCATAAAAGCATAGAAGAGTCAAGCTCATAGCATAAATACATCATAGTATCCAACAACACCTCTAATTTAGAATGGAGCAGGGGCCATGACACTTCCCGGGCTTACCTTCACAATAATAAGTATTTAACAAAAGAAGGAGTCTCAACATAACATGAAATAAGTAGATATTGTCCTCGGAATTGAGGACTCACCAAAGCTTTCTCCTTGAACCTAACTAGCCACCTGGAGGAGGATGATCAAAAGGGGTTTTGATTCCTACATGGTGATATTATGAAGGCATAAAGTATGCATTAGTAAATCTGATCGTACTAAGTATGTGGGGTGCAATGCAACAAAGACATAAGTCAATATGTTCAAAATGCATAATCATAGCAATAGATATATAATCTCCACATGGCATGTATGATCAATGTTTGTAATGAAACATGCTTGTAAATCATTCAACTTGCATAATACATAATACATGTGGGTAAGAGACCTTCACCGACATAGTCCAAGCGAGCTACTACTTGGAATCCAAGGCATGTCACCCTCTTGGCAAGGTGATTGAGGCATGTCATCCCCTCAAAAAGGTAATCGAGGCATGTCACCCCCTCGACAAGGTATGGTCTACTTGACATGGTAACCATACAATGAATAATTCGATGCATGTCACCCTCTTGTTAAGGTGTGGTATAGCTAGATGGATCCACTAGTATAGCAAGGGTAATAATCATAAGCCTATGGTGGCACGTAGTTTAGAGACTAAAGACTTTATATAAAGACCTCTTGAGTCGAGTCCCCATCTTAAGCCTCAGTCGATGTTAAGTCTAATCTCACGGAATACTTGAAATAATCATAAGTTCAATAACTTGTGAGAAACATGAAACATGACATGAGTAGCTCTTAAACATGTTTGACCTCTACTAGTGAGCCTAACTTGAATATGAGAGTAGATAATAATCATACATGAACCCTTGCTTTAACATGAATGGCTCACAAGAGGTAAAATCTTGAAATAGGGCTAAACTTGATACTTACAACATCATAGATAGTTTTCATCAATTTAATACATGCTTAAAGACCTTAATCATCATATAGTCACTTGACTTGTAAATCATGTAATAAATCATCAATAACTTGAGAATTATTGTCATGTCATTTTATCAAGAACATGGTGGGTTCATGAAAATTGTTCAAAATTATGCAATACAAGAGTGAAATAATATGAGTAAACCCAATGCAAATCAACCCAACAACATGGTAGTAAAACCCTCATATAGGGTATCTTGAAATTCATCGCAAAAGCTTATAATAGTGCATAGTTTCCTAGCTCAAAACATGCGTAATCTCAATAGACAAAGTCAATTTATGGAGTAAGCTTGAAATAGACATTCATGTGTAATCAATCAATACTTGATAAAACCCCAACATAATTTATGCTCATAATTCATAATAAGACATACCCATAGGTAATACAACTTGAAATCATGTAATTTTCATGAAAAGAGAAGGTTGGGATCCATGGGTGAAAGGAACCATGGATGAAGACCCATATACCTTAAACCTGGAATTCATTGAGATGAACTTGAAGTAGATTTAGTGCTTGAAATAAGTCCTTGAATCCCAAAATTGAGCTTGAAATCCTTAGATCTGAATGAAAGAATTGATAGAGTCTCAGAGAGGTTTTAGAGAGGGTTTTGTGAGCTATAGAGTTAAAACTAGCTAAGTATGAGTAAATCACAGTTAAGTGGGCATGGAGCTATGACCCAATGCATGTGGGCGAAATAAGAAAACCAAGGAAAATATTACACTGGTATGCGCTCTTAGCACATTGCAGACTAGGCGCAGACTTCAAAATATACAGTGGCGTGCACCAGGTGCATTGTACCCTGGGTGCGGACAACCACGGGAAATCGTAAAATTTGCAAAAATTATTTTTCGCTGCAGGTCTTCTAAAATCTGGGTTATACCCATTTCCCACTCAATTTTGCCCCCTGATCGATAATATAAAGTCGAATTTTCTAAATCACGCATGGTTTTGATATACATGGAAATTATGACTATGGGGAATTTCGAAGCACATTAGGGGTGTTTCACTTAAAAAAAATTCCTTATGACTTATGCGATTTATGATTGTTCCATTTAAAAAGTCTGGCTCACTTAATTTTCAAGTAAAGCTTTAGGGTATATGATGATGATTAGGGCATTAAAGTTAAGTTTTAAGTAATGATTTGTCAAACATACAAGCATGATGACAATTAACCTAAAATAGGATTTAGAAAGGTCCCCAAAATGAAAGGACAATACTCACTTAGTGGTTTCTAATGTTCAAGCTACTCCTATCATTTATTTCTGATTCTAAGTTGTATTTATTCCGTGGAATGACTTAGCACTGAGTGGTCTTGAGGTTAGGTTCCATCCCATCAGTTGAGGCATGACTCGTTAAAATTAAATCTCAATATCCCTAACTATGTGCCACTATAAGAGCCCTTGTAGGTTAGGCTAGTGGATCCACATAGGCCATTTTTGTTAATATGATGCATGCAAAGTTGACAGAGTTCCACTTGGCAAGTGGTCGTCCCATGCTGACGTAGGGGATTATGTTGGATTCCATGTAGTAGCTCACATGGTCTTAAATGTCGGTTAAGCTCTACTCTCATAAGTTATGATTCCATGATATGTTTTCCTTACATGTTATTTCTCATGCATAGTCTCTTATTCATATTTAGTCATATTCTTTGTGCATGCTTAAGCTCTTTTTATGTATCTTTCACTTTATATGTACTTATATGTTATGTTTATGAATGATGGCATTACAATTTCATACATGCATTCCATTTCACATACTTGATACATTCCAACGAACTAACACATATTTTGCCTGCATGGTCTAACAATGTAGGGATAGACACTCCTCCACCGGCTCGTGGCTAGTTCTCAGCGTTCAAGATTAGCTTTATTATTTGTGGTCCGCCCTTAGTTCGGGGCTCTTCCACTTTTCATTCTATCATGTATCTTAGTTTTATTTTGAGACCATGTATTTATAGAACTTTGTTGATGCGTTTACTTTCTATGTTGCACGATTATGGATTTCTCTCTGTTTGATGGAAATTGGCCATTACTGGTTCCTTCTGACGATCATATAGTTGGTATGCTTATGGAGAAAATGAATGTTAGTCATTTCCACAGCTTTTTAATGTTGCTTCATTGCTAAAATGGTCCATAGTTCATTTCTCTTAGTTTTCCGCAAATTGTTTTCCCTAAATACCTTTGAATGCTTAAGATGGCTTGGGTGAGGTGCCTTCGAGCATCACATTTGTCGTGTGACGACTATACCCCTATGTCGGGTTGTTACACAAAGATAAGTTGCAAAAACAATTGGGAGATAATATTATTTTTAAGATTACTAGGAAAAAATATATATATATATATTAATTATTATTAGCATACATGATCTCATCTCATTAAGAAAATTCTATAGCTAAATGCATAAAATTAAATCTGATAATAATGATATTAACATGTCCCTAAAGTTTTGGAAGTTGAGATTATTCTCGAGAGAAATTTTCTAGGACAAACTATGGTTAGAATGTTGTAAGTCAATTTAATTTGAATCTTAAAAAAAATTAAAAATATCTAAGTGTCACTCATCAAAAAAACATGTCACCCATCCAATATGCGCTTGAGGCAATTGAGCGAAATTGTAATTGATCGGAGTCAAATCCAATATACTCCGTTAGTTATGAATTTTTGCACTTTCATTATTTGACATTGGAAAAGATTGAAAAAAATGATTTCATAAAAATTTATGATAATCTTTAATAAATTTATTTTTATTGCGTTAAGTTATGTTGGTAACTGTTTTGAGGCTATTTTATATTTTTGATCATATTATGACATTGTGTTTAAACATGATTAAAATACTAAATATTTAAGTTGAAATATAAAATATAGCATAACAAACAAAGAGAATACAAAAATAAGTATATATGTAGTTAAGAATAAGCTGGAAATTATATTGGATAAACTAAAAAAAATAAAACTATAATTAGTTAGAATATTTATTATTTATTGCGACTATATAGATGATGAGTTGTTTTTCATTGAAATATTTGATTTATTTTCAAAAAATATGGTCCCTTTAATGTCACAATCCAAGCCAAGGGTGTAGACGTGACACGGCGCAAAGGGAATCGGAAGGGACCTCAAGCAAGCCTCTTAGCACATCATTAGACATCCTTAGTCGCGGAAGCAATAAAATAACAACAAGAGACAGTAAGTAGCGATAATCGGGGATAAGGGACATCTTTCATATCATAAACAACAAGATTCAAGAGAGAGTCAATGCTTATAACATTACACATGACATGTCCAACAATACCTCTACTACATAGATAAGAACAGGGGCCAAGACAAACAACCGAGTTCACCCTCATAGTCAACATATACATAACAGAAAGATAGTCTTAGAATATAGCATGAGGTCATAAGCACAGACCCCGAGGAATGGAGGACTCACCAACAAGTTTGCGAGAAATCGCACTAGTCACGTGGAGGGAAATGCTCAAGCGGGGCTCCGGTGGATACATGGTGACATCATATAGGCATAGAGTATGCGTTAGTACGTTTGAATGCACTAAGTATGTAGGATGCAATGCAACAAGTGATAAGCACCATAAACAAAATACATAACATAGGCATGAATAAGTATATAGCATTTTGGCATGTATGAATGGTGCTTGAAGTAAAACCATTCTTATATAGAACATAATACATGTGTAACGAGATACTATTATTAGTGCACATCCAAGGCCTACCACCCCCTTAGAGGGGCGAATAAGGTACGAACCCCATAATAGGTTTATGAGGTACAAATCCCTTAACATGGTTGATGAGGAACAAACCCCCTAAAAAGGTTGATAGAGTACAAATTCCCTAACGTGGTTATTAAGGTACAAACCTTTCGACATGTTTGCATGGACCTACTACCTCCCGAGCGAGGCGATCGAGGTACAATCCCCTCAACAAGGTTACCCGGGCCTACAACCCCCCGAGTAAGGCTTGGTCAATTCCAAACACTATAGAGATAATATCATATGCATAGATTCCTTTCATCATCATAAAGTCATTCAACTCATAAAACATGCATTGGACCTTCAATTCCTCAAGAAATCATAATTCTGACATTTTATCAAACATTTGGCGGGTGTGTAGTGCTAGTGTAAAATCATGCAATTCAAGGGTAAAATCATGCTAGAAAATTCAATGTAAAACTATCAATAGATACTTGATAACACCCTCAAGCCATATACATCAAAGCCCTCATCAAATCTCACATTAGATCTTAGATTCATAGCTCAAAACATGCTAAAACAACTATAATTTCATGAAACCCCAACATAGTGTACAATGAAATTCATAATAGATAAGACTCATGAGTAATTCAGCTTTAAATCGTGTAATTTTAGGTAAAGAGAGCTTGGGTATCATGGGTGAAAGGAACCCATGAAACAAACCCACATAACTTAGCTTTGAAGAATAACTTGATGAAGATTGGAGATGGAGACTTGAAGCTTGAATGAGAACCTTAAGATCCGGATGAGTTTTGGGACTTGAATTTAGGAGGTGAAATATTGTCGAAGTGTTTGAGAGAATATTTAATAATGTCTTGGTGATATGAGGGTGAAATAAGGCTAAGTATAGGTATTTTCACGAGTGGGAAGGCTTAAACCCAAGACCTAAAGGTCTTGAACCAGAATAAAATTACTAGGCACAAAATAAGGCACTGGCGTGCCCCAGCCGCATCGTGCTAGGGGCATGCAGGCACACTGTTTTTTGCGTTACTTTGAAAATTAAAATTGTGAATCGTTCTCTCCAAAATAGGGGTTAGACTCATTTCCTACTTAATTTGACCCCCTAAACACGAATATGAGGTCAGATTTTTGATTTCATGCACAAACTTTGAGATATATGGAAATTACGATTTCGGAAACTTTTGAGGCACATTTTTGGGTACTTTTTAGGGTCGTTTCATTTAAAAAATCAATGAAAACATTGAAAATAAAATCCTTGGGGATCGTATTTGCAAGATCCTCACCTTCAACATCATGTGCATGGAGATGATTTACTTGATAATGAAGTTACTATTTTGAATAAAGTTGATTGTATGCTTCAAAAATTATTGTTTTCTTGGAATATACTTTAGAATGTTGTTTTGTTTAGAACGAATTTCACTACTAAAACCTGCCTGAAAAGCGACAGTCAAAAGCGACGGACTATGTCACTTTTTTATCAAAATCGACGGAAAAGCGATGCAGTTCAATCCATCATTTTTTTGCTCGATGCATTTTCGAAAGCAACGGACTACGTCACTTTACGTTTTTCATCGCTTTTTTAATAAATATTTTTTTAAAAAAAGCGACGGACATAGTATCAAGCGACGGACTGCATCATTTTATAATTTTTATCGCTTTTTTAATAAATATTTTTTAAAAAAGAAGTGACGGACATAGCGTCACTGTCCGTCACAAATTAAAGAAAATTTAAAAAAAATTAAACAAGTGACGGACATGGGGTCCCAGTCCATCGCATTTTTAAATTTATTTTAGCGATGGACATGGGTTCCTTGTCCTTCGCATGTTTAAAAAATAAATTATAAATAAATTTTAAAAAGCGATGGACTTATGGGCCCTATTCGTCACTTTTCTGAAAAAGTTTTTAAAATAATTGCAAAAAAGTAACGGACATAGGGATGCAATCCTTCGCTTTTTCTGCATTTTTTTTACAGTAAAAACCTGCAATTTCTGTTGCCCATCTGCAATTTAAAAAACAATTATATTGTAATGCAAATAAGTAATCCATCAACAGCAAGAACAAGTTCAACAACAAAATACATAACACCAATTAAAATTAAACATTAAAAATGAATAAAATTCAATAACTATTACGTTTTAAACCAATATAAAGTTTATCAAATTGTCAAAAATATAACTAAAGTGTCCAACCATAATTAAATTATCCAAAATACAACTAAAAGGAACCTAGGGATTATTCTCAACAAACTTGTCATCATCACTTTCATATTGGGGAGTGGAAGGATGCGGTACAGGCCTACAGGTGAGGTTGGGCACTTATTCTTTGATTTGTACAACTTCATTTTGTTGCTCAACCCTCGTTGCCTCAAAAGTTGTGAATGCAATGCCAACTGACATGATCAATGGCCTCGGCCTGTCTCGGCGATCCAACGTCGTCTAAACCTGATTGGATTCATCGTATGTCATTCCTAGAGCCGACCCCATATATCTGGTCTTTGTGGCTCCCGCCAACTACTTTTTCAGTCCAAATTTGATAGGACAGTCCAGGCGTAAGTTGGACATCATCTCCAAACTCACGAATGTATCACTCGTGCTCTTGCTGCATATTACAAAAATAATTCAGAGTTAGAATGAATACTT
>JAABOM020057468.1:0-15101 GCA_011800125.2 Solanum clarkiae | reverse complement strand
CACCAAGCCTCAATTCCATCGAGATTTCAGCTTCATCATCCTCATCCATTGAAATCATTAAGATGAGTTGGAACTCCAAACTCTTTCCATCTTGTTGGCCCACTTGAAATATCACTGCTTCTTCACCAAACCTGAAAGTGAGGAGACTCCTCTCCATGTCTACTAATGCTCGACCTGTGGCTAAAAAGGGTCTTCCCAAAATGATTGGAACTGTAAAATCAACCTCACAGTCAAGTATAACAAAATCAGTGGGAAACATAAATTTGTCTACCTTTACTAACATATTATACAAGATCCCCATAGGCTTCTTGACTGCTCTGTCTGCCATCAACAACTGCATCTTTGTAAGGACAAGGCTCCCCAAACTGAGCTTACTGAATATAGAAAGAGGCATTAAGTTAATGCTAGCCCCTAAATCACATAGTGCTTTAGCAAATGCTAGTTCTCCTACAGTGCATGGTATGGTGAATGCACTCGGGTCTTTGCGCTTTTGCACTAATAAATTTGTAGTGATGGCACTACAACATTGAACATTTTTGGAGAGGTTTGGGCTCACTTTTAGCTTCTTTTTGACTAGGTCTTTCATCCATTTGACATGTCCCGGCATCCTTTCAAGGGCCTCAACTAAAGGAAGGTCCACTGACAACTTTTTTAGCATCGCCAAGAACTGTTCAAACTTACCTTCCTACTTTCTCTTTCCAAGCCTTTAAGGGAAGGAGGAGGAGGCCTCGGAAAAAATTTATACTTCTTGGATTGCTCTTCCATGTTACACGCTTTGGTTCCTTCCTTTCTTAATTCTCTTCTTGCGGCTTCCATTTTCCAACTTTTGCATAGGGGAATCGATCGTGATTTTGTCACTCCTAATTATCATGGACATGCAATGCCCTTCGTTCTTAGGATTTTGGACCATGTTGCTAGGTAGGATGCCCTTCTGGAATTGGTTCAATTGTGAAGACACTTGCTCGAATTGTTGTCCGAGTTGCTTGATTGCCACGAAATGAGACTCAATTTTCTAATTTATGCGTGAAATATCTGTCTTTATCCCTTTCAAAGTCTCTTCGCGGTGATCTGCCTTCTTCAACAATTTATCAGACATTTCTTCAATCCTCAAATTACTCGACCTGGAGCCACAGTTATGAGGAGGTACATAAGGACCATTCCTGTAGCCCTCTCTTCTCCATCATTATGCATCTGACACTCTTTCTCTCTCATAGTATCCACCTCTTTTATCTCTGTATGCTCCATGTCAATTGACCTTGATTCCCGAAACTTAGCCTCCAATAATTCGAGTTGCACCCTTGAGAGTTATTCCGAAAACCCGCCGCTTGGTTGCTCACATAACATGCATCCTCATCAAAGAATTGATCATTATACATAGGAGTAATTGAGGGTTGGCGATCTATTGCCTTCACACTAGCTTGGTTTTGGTTCAAAACCAAATCCATGCTCGTACGGAGTTGAGCAAGTTGCTCCATAATCTCTCCATTCACTTTAGCCTGCTCACTATTTGTGGTAACCACACAAGAACTCTTTGTATTACCACGATACTCTGACCCCATGCTCTGTTGGTCTTCACTACTTGTTCCATTCTTTCGGCCACTAGCTCAAACGGTTGATCAAGAAAAATACCTCTATGATAGTGTTGGCGCAAGCTTTGCTATTATCATCAAATGCTCTATAGAAGATCTCGACCAAAGCATCATCAACAATTTTGTGATTAGGGACCATCCTCAAGTATTTGGTGAATCTCTCCCATGTAGTGCTAAGAGAATCTTCAAACAATTACTCAAAGTTGTTAATTTGGTCCTTAAGCTTCACCTTCTTTGACCTTGGAAAATATATTTCTAAGAACACCCTATGCAGCTCATCCCAACTCGTGATGGTACCCGGAGGTAACTCAGACAACCATACAGCTGCATTGCCAATCAGTGACAATGGAAACACCCTCAATCCAACAACGTCAATAGAAATATTTTGTGTCCCCATGACACTTTCGCACATGAAGATAACATTTTGGAGATGATAGTGAGGATCCTCTGACTGTAGCCCTGTGAATAGGCCATATTTTGGAGCATCTAGAGCAATCCACTTGATACCGCGAACTTAGTATCTGCCGGTAGAGGGGGTAGTACTATAGAACTAGCAACATCCATCGTCATAGGGTTCAATCAATACTGATTCCATCTATAAGCATTTGAATTTAAATCTCTAAGTTGTGGCCGGTTAACCCTTGGTGGTGGATTCTCCTTTCTACCAATATCCTCATTCACCTTAACCTCAATGTCCTCATTCACTCGAGCCATCCTTCTTGGTAGTCGATGGATCTACAAATTTAGTAGAGCTAAGGGATTGCCTTGGCTCCTTGTTTTGGGAATACAACCTAGTATACCCTGCAAAAGAAATCAAACAACAAAAACAAAAACAAAAGTAAAGTACAAGAGACTCTAGAAATTAACACTAGAACTAACTAATAGTGAGTTCTTCCAGCCCTAGATACATAACTATAATTGGTGAGTCGCATGCAGGATAGTAACTTAGGTTCTTCCAGCCCTCTCGTGAAAGTGAAGGTCGAATTTCACCATGGCTCTTGGTCGGCCACCATGGCGTGCCAATTAATGGTTACTAATAGTCCTAGTCAACCTCCCTTTGGTCAGGTTTGGTTGATTAGATGGGAACACATGAACCAAATTCTATTACTTCCCTTTTCCTATTCGCTTGGTTGGGATCGTGATAGTAAGTGGGGTTTGGAGTTGGCCAGCACCAAACAACAATGAAAATGAAGGGAAATAGATAATACATGCAAAACCCCAATCATAGAAATGCAAGGAAACTAGGTTATTTCAAGTCAACTACCCATTATTCCTACAATCCCAAGTTGTAAGTGCTTAGCTACTCATGGCTAAAGCAGAACACACAAGAATGCATATAATAGACATAGTCGAGAGTTTCACCAATAACAATGAAGGAGATAGGCACCAGAAATTGAAAACCCACAAGCTTTATTGATCAACAATGAGTACAAGGCAAGATTTACAATCCCCAAAATGGATTTTCCAAGAGAGAACAATAATCTACACTAAAAACCTAAGAAGAGCTTCAAAATCTAATGTGAAAATGTCTACTGGTCGAACCCCCTTTCAAAAATCTAACTTAAGCTATATATAGTGTTTACAAAATAACCCTAGAATTTACACAGAAAAGACAGATGGCAACTGATAAGTCTTGCAGTTACAACTCGTAAGATAACCTATGAGTCGTAGTCGGGATCTCGTATTAGGTTCTTGGCATCTTGGACTGAACTGGTACGACCCATAGGTACGAGTCGTTGTTTGAGTTACAACTCGTATGTTTGTCTCGTAGTCTAGGTCTTCAGTTTTTGTCCAACATTTTGGCCTTTTGATTCTTGCTACGAGTCCACCGATACGAGTCATAGTGTGTATTACAACTCATAGCCTGGGCTCGTAGTGGTGACCTTCACTTGACAGATTTCTAATTTTTAATCTCTGATTCTTGTTACGATACAACCTACGACCTGTAGCATGAGCTACGACTCATAGGTAGACTCATATGGCCTATGCTTCAGCAAAATCTACAACTTTTCTTCAAAATCATGCAAACCTAACTTTTCTGCAATATTAACACAAAAACACATCAAAACACTAAAAAGCCACTTTAAGAACTCACAAAATCCCTTATTTCAGGCACCAAATGTGCTTTATTTTGAAAGCACATCACCCATCATACTCACTTTGAATTCACTTTGTATAAGGTTGGTAGAGTCCTTGCACAGATCAGGGTTAGTACTTCCAAAAATAATATCATTAATATAAATTTGAATAATAATATTGTCTGGGGTAGATTTTTTGATAAATAAAGTGGTGTCAATGCTTCCTCATGAAAAATCATGGGATAAAAGAAATTTGCTTAGGCGCTCATACCATGCTCAGTGATCTTGTTTGAGTTCATGGAGAGGGCTTTTGATAATTTAAACACATGGTAAGGAAAATGTGAATGTACAAAACCTGGGGTTGTTTTACAAAAACTTCTTCTTTAATAAATTCATTTAAAAAGATGCTTGTGACATCCATTTGAAAAATTTTATAACATTTAAAAGCCACATAAGCAAGAAGAATTCATAGTCAACCCCTTTTTGTTGAAAGTAACCTTGAGCTACAAGTCTTGTGTTATTTTGAATTACTTTTCCAGCCTCGTTTAACTTGTTTCTAAACACCCATTTTGTTCCAATGACAGTGGCATTTTCAGGTTTAGGGACCAAGGTCAAGACCTGATTCTTTTCAAATTGATCCAGCTCTTCCTTCATTGCATTTACCCAATCATTATCTTTCAAAGCTTCTTCGACCTTTTTAGGTTCAAATTGGGATATAAGAGTGATATTTAGCATTTCTTTTGCTGGATGCCCTTGTTCTCATTCCATCACTGACGTCACTAATGATAAACTTTCTAAGGTATTCAGGTTCACTTCTTCATTCATCGAGAACACTTTCTACTACTGGTCAACTTTCTTCAACAGTAGTCGACTTATTTTCGTCTGCAACTACTTTAGAAATTGTTATTTTATAGTTAGTTGCATCTTCATCATCAGAACTGCATCGTTTCTCAGTTAGATTCATAAAAAACAACATGTATGAATTCTTCTACGGTGGAAGTCTGCTTGTTCAAAATTTGATAAGCTCTACTAGTGTTAGAATAATCAAGAAAGATACCTTCATCGCTGCAAGGGTCAAATTTACTTAGATTATCCTTACCGTTGTTGTGATCAAATATTTGCAGTCGAATGGATGAAAGTAGCTGATGTTTAATTTCCTCTCATTCCATAGTTCATATGGAGTCTTTTTAAGAATGGTTCTGATTAGACACCTGATAAGAACATAACAAGCCGTACTTACTGTTTATGCTCAAAAGTGGTGAGGAAGAGAGTGTTCACATATCCAAAAAGATCTATACGAAGAAGTTGAAGAGGTTTTATAGTAAAGACAATATCTTTTGATTGAGAGGAGTTCCTTATTTGCTTACCCATTTGACAAGCGTCACATATGTGATCCTTTTTATAATCCACCTTTGGCAGTCCAATTACCAAATCCAGTCTTACAAGCTTCTCAATTAATCTTATGCTGGCACAACCTAACTTTTTGTGACAAATCCATGGATCCTCATAAATGGATGCGAGACAGATGTGATTTGTGAATCCTTTCACTGAGTCGAGAATGTAAACATTCTTGTCCCTGCTTCCAAGAAGAATTATATTTCCTGATACATCCTCAATAATATATCCAGTTTTCTTGAATTTTACCTCTAAATCTGCATCACATAGTTGACTGATGCTTAGCAGACTGTACTTTAAACCCTTCATAAGATAAACATTAGTAATATCACAAGATTCTTAAAAGAGATAGTACCAATACCAATGACAGTTCCACTCGAGTTATCTTCAAATAGAATTTTTTTCACCATTAAAATCAGTAGTAGATTTGAATAGATTTTTGTTGCATGTCATGTGATTTGAACATCCGATGTCAAGATAGCACTTGCCTTTTGATTTTGAGCGGAGTTCCTACAAAATCAAATTACTTGGTTTTAGATACCCAATTAGTTTTGGGTCCTTTTTTTAGAGGTGTTTTTGACCATGTTAGATGGTTTAGAAAGACGAAACATGTATCTAGAATAAGAATGACTAGGTTTACCACAATAGTAGCATGATCTTTCACCAATTTTATCAAAACTTGACTGGCTATGATCACTTTGAGAGTGAGTCGATTGGTATGACCCAGTTGACTTAAATTCTTTATTAGAGCTGGTAGATTTTCAAACATTTTTTAAGAGATTTTTTAGTTCAAGGTTTTCTTCTTCCAAAAGATCTCTTTCAACTGCACATCCTTCGAGTTTGATTTCCAAAGCTTTTTTTCTTCTTGGATGGTTCTAAGATTATCAAAGGATCTTTTTAGGTCTGTGATGGCTGATCCAGTAGTGCTCTTAATTCATGATAATTTTTGTCAAAATCAGATTCTACCTGACTGGATTTGTCAATAGCCATGAAGGACATATTTTCAGATTCATCTTGATCGTATTCAGATGTGTCTTCATCGCTCTAGCTGCTAAGGGCTTTGTTCCTTCCATATCCTTGACGAATCTTCTTTTTTCTCTAGGACACTCACTTGCAATGTGCCCAAATTTGCCACAGTCATAACACCTGCCATCATTTCTATTGTAGCTAGTAATTTATTTATTTTTGGAATTATTCATCTTACCTCTCCTTTAATTTTTGTTGCGTTTGAAGGTTTCTATGACTGATTTTGTGATCAATGCAATTTTATCCTCATTGAATTTTTTATCATCTTCTTGATTATCAGTTGCTTTGAATGCGACTAACTTCTTTTTCTCATCTTCTTTTCCCTTTTTGTTAAGATGAGCTTTCCCGAAAACAATCAGATCACCTGGAACTTCATCATAGATTAAGTTCTTTAAATCCATGCTTTCTAATGTAATAACTTTGGCATGCCATGGGAGAGGCAGACTTCTAAGAACTCTCCTTATGTGTTCTATGGGAGCATATTCTTTTCTTGCAACCTTGAGTTCTCCAATGATTTTGCTTATTCGTCGAAACACACTCTCAACAAATTCTCCTTCATTCAACTAGAATAGTTCATATTCATAAATGAGGAGACTTAACAATAGTTTCTTTTACTTTATCAGTACCTTCATAAGTGACCTCCAGTTTGTCCCATATCTCTTTAGTAGTTTTGTAGCAAGAGATTTTCTCATATTCTTCCCCACTGATGGTATTATAGAGAACATTTTTGGCTTTTGAATTTATCTGAATAATCTTCATTTTTTCATCAGTGTAGTTTTCTAGACTAGGAATAACAGAAGCCTGACTTCTTTCAGAGCTTGATGTAGTTCCATTTGCTGGTTTGGTTGTAGGGATGGGTATGTCACCATGTTTGATAACCCTCCAAACTTTTACATTGTAGGATTTGATGAAGGTCTCCATTCTGATTTTTTCAGTGTGAAAAATACTTTCCATTGAAATAAGGAGGTTTGGCTTGAGAGGTTCCCTCTTGAAATGCTCTAATGGTTTGATTTTGATTTGCCATGATCTTTTTCTCACCTGTGGTTAGACAGAAAAATATAGTGAGACCAGACTCTGATACCAATTGAAAGTGCAAGAGGAGGGTGGGGGGATGAATTGAATGTTTTTGGCTTTTTTTTTTTTAACTTAAGCCTAAACTTCAGACAGTCAACTAAAGCAATTAAGTAATTAAACAGAAAAGCAAAGTGCGTAAAAAGAAATTCAATACCGAATGTTTTTATACTGGTTCAGATTCAATATGAATCCCAGGTCCAGTCCCCTTAGGTTGCAAAGGATATCTCTTCATGCCCTTAATGGTATAGTGGTTACAAGAATTTAAACTTAAAACTAATACTCAGATTTTTCCTTTTTTTTCTTTTTCTTTTGATACAGACCTCTCTTTCAATTTTTTTCTTTCTTTCTCTCTCTTTTTCTTTCACAGTAACAAAATTAAAGATTACAATGATTTTCTAAAGATGAAGAGTATTGAAGAATGACTTGAAATGCAGTAGGGACGTGAAATGCAGTAGGCTTGTATGCATCATGAGATATCTGAATGCCTCCTTATATTGAAGAAATGGAATCCTAAGGATTTGATCCTTGGATTGAGGCAGTGATGATCCTCTTTCCAAGAATAAAGGTAAGACAAAGGAAAGGCGATCTTGTTGCAATCTTTCTGATTTTTCTCAATCGTGTAGATCCTTCTTGATTGATAATCTTCCTAATTCTTAGCAACGGGCAACTCTTTCTTGATTGAAAAAAAAATCTTTGATTGATCTTATGGCTTCACATTTTATGCGCAGATCTCTTCTATATCTTTTTCTTTTTCTTCTTTTAATTTTCCTTGATTGACCTCATTAGAGTTAGAATTGATTCCCAAATTTGAGTTTTTCTTTTTGATTTGATTTTCTTTCCATCAAGTATGTTTCCTCTTTGTGTTTTTCCTGAAAATAGTCATCAATCGAAACAGATTAGTGTCAACACCATTTGCATTGCATGCCCATATACTTAGTATATTTAAACGTAATAATGCATATTTTTAGGTAAAACAATGTTCTACTAGTTATTAAGGACTCATGGTTGAAAAATTCATAATATGGTGTTGAAAATGAGTTAGAAATCATCGAAAATGCTAAGTTCAAGTTTCATTATAAAAATCCCTAAAATCAAGTTGAAAATCAATGTATTTAAGTAGAAATCACTAAATATTGAAGGAAAATAAAGGTATTTAGTTAAAAATTACTTATTAGTGAGTTTCTTGAAAAATCACCTTTGAAGTTCGCCCCTCCAAGCTCAAATTTTGAAAATGGTGGAAAGTCGGGCTTTTCTTTGATTTTTTCAGTCCTAAAGACATCCTTCAAATGTCGCAAAGTGACCCAAGGGTCGCTTTAGCGAAACCCAAAAATTGGAGAGGGTTTATTATAGTGAGCCCCCTGCCTTTGCTATGGTGAGACCTAGTGCGCTATAGCGAACCCACCACCATGACTATAGCGAGACCCATCTTCGATAGTAAACCCTGCAGGTTTTGCTATAGTGAGACTTGATCTGCTTTTGTGACACCTGCAAGGCACCAGATATCAAAGATTTGGAAAAAAGGCTAAGTTTCTGATCCAACTCTCAGGATTGATTCAGAATCCTATCTGCAATCCATATTTGCTACTCTACTAAACTTGACATCCCAGACTCAATGAAACTATCAAAAATCAAATTCAAGTTCTCCTTGATCCGGGACCCAATGAGGCGCCACTACTTGTCAAAACTCAAAAAGATCAAAAAGCTCTTGGGACTACTAAAATTTAAGATGACACCTCAACTAGATCTCAAATCATCCCCCGATTCCAATGGAATACCAGAAATCTAATTCCGACACTTGCATACTTTTTAATTTTTGACTATTTCTCCAACACTAACAGCGTAACTTGATGAAATAATACTTTTGGAGGTTAATGGGAGGGGTATAATGATAATTTCATTGAGGATTCCTAAAATAGCCGTTAAGGTCATTACATATTTATGTTGAAATTTATTGTTATTTCTTAATACTAATATGCCTTTTAGGTTGTTAGTTAGTCATTAATATTCAAAATTAGACATTTCTAACAAGATATTGTGATTATATGTTCATAAACCATAGGGATTAAAACTTACGTTGTTTCTAATATAAAATTCACAAATTGTGGGGGTTTGGACTCCTAAAATTTAGAGTGTAGTTTTATTGATATTGATTTATGGAGTTCAAAACCCCCTGCTAATCAACCTCCGTTAATAATATCAAAGGTTAGTAAAAAACTCTCGTAGCTGAACTATGGAGATCTAATTGCAAGGGTTTCTACAACTACCATAACAACAAATTGCAGGGGTTAGTGACTGCCACAGTATGTAATTTAAACCCTTGCAATTTGATCATTTTTTTTGTAGTGGAACTAATATATATTTTCTTTTTCCTACATTGTATTATAATGTAGGATCGGTCCTCCTCCTCACTCCTCATGTGGCTAGCTTGGATCATGTTCGAAGATTTGCTTAGTGTGTCCTCATGATTTGAGAGTGAGCTCATTGTATTCTTTTCTTTCTTTGTCATATTGAGACTTTCTTCCTTATTTGTGTTTAGGATGAGCTAGTACCAGTTCTATGCCCCCTTGACAATTATAGAGGACTGATTAGACAAAGCTTAAAATATAATCCTGCTTATTCAGGAATTTGATTGCTTTTACAAACACCTAGACGTTTATGGCTTGAGATTTTACTTCGGTATCCTTTTGTATTTTATTACTTTTACTTACCTTTTGTATGTGATGGATGCTAAGAGTCTTGGTTGGAGTCCTTCAAGCTTTTAATCATCGTGTCACATCTAGGTCGTAGCTTGGGGTGTGACATTAAGAGATTCCTAAAGCTAGTTGTTTTGAGGTAGCTGATGGTTTTAATTTTTAGTCTATACTATGTGTGCCTGTTAATTACATTATTAGTATTGTTTGTAGGAATGTGAGTAAAGATAGACAGAATGAACCTAAAGAGTTGACTATGTGTGATCAGTTGTATTCAATGAACCCGTTACTTGACTTTGTAATTGTGTGTCATTCATTGTGACTGTAATTGTAATTGTGATTGTGAAAATTATTGAATTGGGTATTATGTTTTGATACATATTGGATCGGGTGTCATTGTTGTCACCCAATTTTGATCCACCTTAATCTTTTTTTTTTTATATTATTCGACTATTTAAGCATTTAAAAAATTATATTTTTATTATAAGTATAAGTTTATGGATTATTATTATTATTATTATTATTATTATTATTATTATTTACTCACTTATGGCATTTTATAAGTTATTATAATTTTATCATAAACAATGTTGGTTTGTCTTTGACAATAAAATGTAATTATTGATTTAATAATATATTAATTTAGTAGTTAAATATCTTATATATTTTGATAGAATTCTATTTTAACTCCATTGATTTCAAATTTTAAATTTTAAACTTAGTCAAATTTTTCATATTCGAAAAAATCCTCTTAAATATGTATTTCCTTTAGATGAAAGAAAATAATTTCTCCCAAACTTCCTCTTTTAGTGATTGTTTCCTTATTTGTTTATGTCCTTTTTCATATTTTTTCTTCCAAGAAATCAGCCCTCAAAAGAAAAAAAAAATAATTTTATATCCTTTTGTGATACAATCCAAACAACTCTTTTTTTTCTCGAATTCTTTTTTACTCTTCTTGCTCAAGACTTTATTCTCTCTTAATGAGAATCAATGGTGGTAACTAACAAAACTTTCATCCTTTCTTTATACATATTTTTCATCCTCTCCAAGGGAAGAGGACAAGAAATATACACATTTTACAGACAGAGAATGAGAGGAAATCGGAGAACAACGTCTCCGCTCCGTGACACCTTGATGCATTAGGCACCACAGAACTTCCATAGAATCACCCTCTCTCTATTGCGACATCAATTTCAAAATTTCACACTTTCACCTATTAATATCCATCTCTATTTGTGCTTCTTTATTTACCGAAGTTGAGATCTTTAGATTAGAAGATTCACCTATTTTGAGATTCGTTACTTTTTGCTATACCTGCAAGCCTCAATTTTGGATTGGCCACCAAATTGTTGGAGGCAGCACTGGTCACTCGCTCGTGAATTTGAAAAGTTCCTCTATACATCCGAAGAGGGGATATTCGGGATAGAGATCATTTTTAAGGATTCTTCCTTGCTTCTTATCCATTATGTCAGATCCTCACCACTGATTTTATATAAAATATGCTTCTATGTCGGTTAAATATAACAAGTGGACACGATATTTAATTGATCGTTGGAAGCTTTCTAATTTTTCTCGTTCAAGAAAGAAGTCAGATTAGAT
The DNA here is from genome assembly GCA_011800125.2 of Solanum clarkiae. Classification (NCBI taxonomy): domain Eukaryota; kingdom Viridiplantae; phylum Streptophyta; class Magnoliopsida; order Solanales; family Solanaceae; genus Solanum; species Solanum clarkiae. The sequence continues at coordinate 3,650 of JAABOM020057468.1, read as the reverse complement.
TCGACATGGTGATCCAATAACTAGAATCAGGCTAATGAAGTGTTGGGATAGAGAACCATGAAGAAATATTCAAGAAAAAAAAATAGTCGTGTGAACAATGGTTTCAACGGCAAGTTGGAGCTCTGTCGCGTGACTTTCCCCAGGCTATTATAGTGTTGATTAAAGCCGCAATCTTTTCTGTTTATTCGGGTAATGTTTCTCCTTTAATTTGCCTATGTCAAGTTCTTTAGTTAGTGTGCAAAATTTATTTCACGTTTTTATAATTTGGAACTCACTACTGCTTATTGGTGTACATTTATATGCCTTTGCTCTTTAGTTGGAATTCTTTTTCATCAGTGATCTCTTCACTAATTTGATTGTTAATACCTTACTCTGATTTGTTTTTTAAATATTGCTTTTATCCGAGAATTGAAATTTTAGCTATGATTTCTGATGGGTTCATTTTCCATTGTTTGTCATTGATTTGAATATATATTGTACCTTAGCTTTGAAAAATATGTATTTTCAAGTCATGTACCCCTCCGAAATTCGCATAAATTAACTCGTCTATTTGCGCCAATATGATTATTTGTGTGTCTTCTTCTTCAAAATAAAAGTTCAAAGATTTTGATTGATAGTTGATTAAGTAACTCTTCTATTGGGATAATGAAATAGCCTGAATTTTGGTGCTTTAATTTTGATGTAATTAAAACATTTCATAAACTTAAAATAGCTTATGAAGGTTGTCCACAATATACCAACCCGCATCTCTTCTAATATGACTTTTAATATTTTTTTTTTATATATTTTCATACGAGTAAATTTGTTTTTGTGTTATTTCTTACTTGTCTCAAAAAAAAAATAACGCATAGTCTTTAAGAATGACTATGAAAGCCTTCTTGTGTAGCATGTTTTTGGAAGCTTATTAACTGTGAGATTTGTGATCCCCCTATTTATGCATTAAATAGCCATGTCTTCATTTCCCCCTCTTTGACTATTTTACATGTGTACTACGCAATGAGATAATGTTGTTTGGAGTTCAACCATAATGATTAAATGAATCAACACGCTAAGGAGATTTCAAGTGGATTTGTCACCCCAAGCAAAATTAGGTACGTAATGGGATATGATGAAAAACGCAGGCTGTAGCCGACTTCTTATATGAAGTGCGTGCATGACTTTATAAAAATTAAAGCAACTCATTACTCCCTCTTATTCTAATTTTAGTTGTCACTTTTTTAAATGTCTCAAAATCTTGATAACTCTTACTATTATGATAAATTATTGATATACTTTGATTTGAATCCAAACATCAAAAATATAAATATTTTTAAGTTTTGCATGACTTTCAAAAAATTGAATCATTTTATTTGGTACTCTTGAATAATTTCTTTTAATCTTTTTAAGATATCTTAAAGGGCCAATTTATAAAAATAGAATAGAGGGAGTAGCATCACATTGGACCCGTTTCTAGCCTTGTCGTATCCTGATCCCGCTCTTTTAATCTTAACTTATGTGTGATTAATTCATTATTTATTTTAGTCTCTCATATTTTAATCATTACTACATTAATTATTTATTTTAGTCTCTCATTATTTATTTTAGTCTCTCATATTTTAATCATCACTACATTAATTAAGGTGTCGTGTACTTTAATAATAATTCACTTTTCTTATGTGAGATGTTATTATTCATAAAAAGTGTCTAGAATGTTATGTATTCATCGGTCTTTCAACATCTTGGACGGCTCATCATTCATGGGCTATATGTTATTGTTCGCAACTCGACAACCATTATTTTTACGATATCTTCGGTAGTTGGACGTTTTACCATGTGTCAGTCTCTTGATCACTACATTAAGCTCTTCTTTATATTGTCTAGACCCTTTGGACATATGATTTGGAATCAGTGGGGTTAGTTCTTCTATTCTCCTTGTCCTTATTTTATTTTATTTTATTTTTTGGATTAACTTTCTCTTTATGTTTATATTATTGAATTACTTTAAGCATTTTATGGAGAGCAACCAGGTTAGTCTCCTTTTCTTTTGTCATCAATATTATCAATTTTTATTTTATTTGACAATTTGAGAATATGCTTGCTTGGTTGAATTAATAAATTTTGTGGCATGAGTAGTTTGTATCTAGTTATTGTAATACATGTTAGAAATCTCATAACAAATCTTTTTTTTATAACTTGTTTAGGATATAGATTTTGTAATTAATAGCTTTCAAAATCTTGAGGATATATATTTTCAACATGTGATAGTAAATAAAATGTATGTCATTTATTTTTGAGTGTGTATAATAAACTATTTTATTTCATGTTTTTTTTTATTTAGTTTACTTAGTTATCGTCTTTTCTTTTATTTATCTCATTATGTTCCGTGTAACTTTTCGCTTTAGAGTGTTACAAGAATGAGTTTTTTATGCCAATCATGTGTCTATCTTTATTGTTCTAATTATATGTGAAAATATTTATGTGTTTAATATCTTATGTTTAGCCTAAAATTTTGATTATTTCATTGACCTTACTTGTAATTTTTCACCCCCATATAAAATGCGAGATACAGCCGGGACCCGCCTTTGGGACCTCAAAGGGTGCCTAACACCTTCCCTTAGAGGTAACTTGAATCCTTACCCGATCTTTGGTTGACTTAACCCTTAGACTTAATTGCAGGTTAGAAATAGTGTCCTAATGCACTCAATTAATAGGTGGCGACTCTTCCTTATTTTTCTTTGAAAATCCCAAAAGAGTTCTTTCCACGACATCGTCCGGGTTCCCTTCTTTTCGCGAGAAAAAATGGGGTGCGACAGAAAAACGACTCTGTTAGGGATTCTAGATTCTAACTGTTACATGTTTTGTGTTTTATATGAGATTATTTTTGTCACGACCCAAAAATTGCGCGTGATGGCACTTGCTCAATCCCAACAGAACAAGTCAGTCTTAACTCAAAGGGATAATAAACATAACACGTGGAAGTAATTTAACTAGAGTAGATAACTAAAACTGAGAAATTTCCATCAACTTAAATACCACCCAAGGATTGGTTGTCACGTGTACAAACCACTAACAATACAGAAAATCAAAGAAATACAAGTCCACATTTTCCTTCTTCTCGAATAGAACAAGTACAGAAGAAATAGGAACAAGAGAGTTAGCCAGATGACAACAACTACCTCTCTACGTCTCCTGGGAATCCTTGACGGATCAAGGAAATACTATTCACTGCATGGGTTCACAACCTACACGTGTAGAAGCAAGGGGTGAGTACCAAAAACCACGCGGTACCCAGCAAGTCAAGTAACAAAGCAAAGGAAGTCTAATAGAATATAAAAACTCCTTTCGTCCCAGTCGATCTCCATGACTACAACCTGCACAGAAAGTTATTTCGACCCATCAATACATAATACATAATAAAGATGGTATTTCACCATATCACAATTTTCAAAGTACAAGTGTTAGGCCCCATAGTCCTTTAAATTAAGGATAATTATCCAATTGGGAAATTTTATTATGGATGCTGTGTAATTTGAACTTAAGTATATTTTCGATGCATGATTAGAGTATCAAGTGAATTTAGCATGCATAATTAATTTTGAGTCGGAAGTCCTCAATTGGATCAAAATAGAAAAGTTTGGGACCTAATTGATCAATAGACTAAGATGGACCCC
>JAABOM020057467.1:0-15101 GCA_011800125.2 Solanum clarkiae | reverse complement strand
ATGAAATAATTTCTAGAGAATAAACTGGCCATGCTGATTAATGAATTTGAAATATATATGTTTGTATGTGTGTGTGTGTATATATATATATATATATATATATATATATATATATATATATATATACACAAAGAGAGAGAGAGAGAGATGATATCATAAATTATATAATATGGTGATTATGATATGATATATGAATAAATAATGATAATAAGGAAAAGAATATTAAAATTTATTACTAAATAGAGAATAAAATTTAAAAGGAAAAGCAAGGTAAGCTTTATATAAAAACGTGTATTTTTTTTTCAAAGTCACGGCTTTTCTGTTTAAACAAAATTCAAAGTGAATTACACATATATGTGACTGCCCTATAAATAACAATTTCTTATGCAAAATTGTTAAAAAAGAGTAAGTTCACATTCATAACTATTTCTCTAGATTGTTTTGCTTTTTCTTTAGAATTACAAAAAAGGCGAGTTCACACATTTGTACATCTTTCTAGTTTTTTCTTCGTCAAAATTACAAAAGAGGATGAGTTCATATTTACAATAATTTCTAGATTCTTCTTCTTTTTTTAAAGAAATTTTTTAAGTTCAAGGCTCATTTTATCATGCAAATAAATAAAGTAACTACATAAAGTTTGTCAAAAAAATTAAAATTGATACATCCCAGCCCAAATAAAGGGTCCGACCCACTTGTTCATTGATAATATCTAAAATTTACCATTTCATTTTCCACCGGCCTTTCAGTCCTTCAGTCAAACATGGAAACAATTTTCTAGATGATGCTTCTCCCTCTACGCCATTTCAGTCCTTCTAATCCTAATTTCTAGATTCTTGTTGTTATACAAAGTTAGAAAAAAGTGAATTCTTATTTATAATCATTTTTCTAGCACTTCTTCTTCAAAATCATCATCATCACCATCTTCTTCTTCTTCAAAATTACGAAGAAGAGTGAGTTCAGATTTGTCACCATCTCTTTTTTTTTTTGTCTTTCTTCGTTCTCCCCTCCTCCCTCTTTATCACCCTGCTCCTCCTCCTCCTATTTTTGTGTGTATTTCCGTAATATCTTAGCCAAGAAATAAAAATGAGAAGGAAAGAAAATTAGGAACGTAAGAAGATGATGCAGAATCAAAAATCAAATCTAGAGAATGATGAGAAAAAGGAAAAGAATTAGCATGACTCTATCGGAAAGAGGATAGTTGACAAAGAAAAGAAAAATGTCATTAATTAGAAGCTTTACATCTTAAGATATATATATATTACTCAATTTATTCCCTGACACCTTATTATCATAAATATATCATGTTATTTTACAATATTTACTAAAATTTATCTAGAGCTAGAAGTTGCTAAGCCTGGAGCAATTGTATATGACTTTCTTATCAATACTAAGCTTGGTGATTCTTGTTCACATAAGAGCGTTCAAGAATCGCCTGATGAAGTAAGTGTGTCTTTCTCCATTGCATAAACTTTGCATTCCATGTAAACTTAAGCTTCTATCCTGAGAATCAACATTTGTGTAGCCCCTAAAAGAAGATGCCGGGACTTCTCCTCAAAATAATGATGTCGTCCAAAGCCCATCACAAGAAAACAAACAAAAGGTATTAAAATAAAACACAAGTTTTATCTATCCCATATTGTCTTTGTACTGAGTTCATAGCATGTTGCTTTTGTAGATTGCAGAAGAAGTTTTTGGGACTTCTGATCAGCAATATGATATTCCACAAGAAAAACAACAGAAAGTACATTACTTATCCTTGTCACTAAAACTTCCCCCCACTAGCTTGGCTCTCTTCATGTTAAGGGGAATGATTTCTGGATAGAACTGCATAATTAAATAGTTGCTAGTGCATATACACATTGACTATGGCCAGGAAAAAAATATAGTACAATAGATAGGAATCCAGGTAATAATAAGGCATAATGCGTAAATATGTCCTTTAACTTTGCCTCAACTACTGTTTATGCCCTCTAACATTTAGGGTAGAAACTTAAACTTATAAAGTTTAAAATATGTACATGCATCCTACATAGAGTACCACGCGTAGGACACCACACATAGGACATACACATAGGATACCATGTACATAGGATGCGAATTGTCATGTAAGATGCCACATATGATACATGTGTCTACCTTTTCAACTCTATAACAGTTTAAGTACCTACTTGTGCACACCAAAAATTGGTGGCCTCTCTGATAATTTTCTTTTATTTTTTTATGTAGATGGAATGATTTCTTTTGTCGTAAGAGGGGCTTTTTCTATTTTCATATATATGTTTTAGTATCAGTTGGTCTGATGATATGTTCCAAAATATAGTTCATTAGACTGCTTCATTTTAGTTTCTTCAGCTTTGATAACTTTGTTGCCATGTTCTTGTATGTTTTGTGACAATCTTTTACTAGATTTTATGTTTATTATTGTTATCTCTTTTTTGTTGCGTCTTGCATATACTGCACGCCTTTGTGGTTATAAATATTGCATAAGTAGTTCTTTACTATAGAAAAGAAAATTACAAATTTATGCTTCTTTGAAGATGCAAAAGCAGATAACTTTTTTAAGACAATATTCTTACAAAAATATTATGTTTACCATACTGTTCCTCTCATTAAAAAGATTCTCAGTTTTATGGTTGGTCAAATGAAATTTCTTTATGTCACGCCCAAAGCCCCATTAAGGCGGATTGGCACTCGTTGCCGATAAGTCTTGGGAGAACCAAACTGTGTCCATGTGTGTTCTATATATATTATAAGGAATTTCTACAATCAACATACCTTTAAAAAAGTAAACAGTAATAACTAGCCAAAAGGTAATGCATAAGGCTAGGTTGTCGGGGCCACGTTGTCTAAAGTATGAGACATGACCATACTTTAATTTACATAGTCTACAAACCCTCTAGATAAGGAAAAGTATCTGATAACGGTCGCGACAGGCCCCACCTCGACTAACTATACAGTACAAAATATAAGTTCTAGACACACAAAGCTATGAAGCAACCTGGAGCTTGGTAACAACAGTTGGATATCATGTACACCTACTGGGGAGATCTACTAGCATCTATAGATGTAGCATGAAATATAGGTCCCCCGTAAGGGACGTCAGTACGAGGTAATGTACTGAATATGTAAGGTAGGAAATACTATATATGAAATAACAACTCAAATGAAACTATGCACTGGTGTAAGTATAAGGGACCACCTTTAGTCATACTGTGGAATCATGTACTTTATGTTCTTTTTATTACTTTCCCTTTACTGTATAATCTGTGCACAACATGTAAGACAAATGACCAGCTGATCATTGGTAAATCTATATCAGGATGGGCCGTGGTTAGGCTTTTCCTTTAACTCCTTAGGCTACCCCTGTCATAGGATCGACCCTGGCTAGGTGATTCTTCCACCCCTTGGGTTACCGCCCATCAATAAGCAATATACTTTACCTTTCAATTACCTTTGAGATGATTCTTTTGGTGGTCACAATATTGGAGCTGCAGATGTAGCATGTGACATGTAAATAATCATACAAGACAATATGACAATAAAAATTGTACGCTACACAAACAATGAAATGCGTATGAGATGAAACAACTCGTGAACTTTATTTAGGAACAAGAACCCATGTGTCTTGGTATCCAAGTATGTATGCAGATTTGAAGGTGGCTATATATGGGAGCATATAAAAATGTGAATGAGTGGACATACGGCCAATAGTTGTGTCGGAGTTGGTAAGTACCTTCATGTTCCAAGGAGGGATCTATGTTTCATGCAAAATTATATGAAATCAAGTAGCCTTACAAACCTCGTTGTATGACCTCGCTATTATCTAGAGATAACCTTTCCTTCCTCCAAATATTTATCTACACTATAGTAGGTGATAAAACTACAATTGGCAGCCAATAGATACTTCTTGGCAGCCCAATCTCATAAAAAAACAACACTCCTGCAGCAATCGTATAATTTAAAACCCAAGCGTATTCTTTCAACCTTTCCGCCTCTAATCGTATTTTATAATATACATTTTCATATACATATCATGTGCAGCTTGTTTTAGTCATAAAAGTCTTATAACAGCCACAGAGCACAATATATAACAATTCTACACAACATACAAATAAGCGGCATAACATTACATTCCTTCGCTACATTTCAACGTTGACAATTCCAAACCTGCTCCACCTTTAACCAAACAGTCCCCTCCACATATACACATAAAAATAGTTTTAAAATAGTGCAAAAATAGTTTTGAAGTATATGGAGAAGTGAAACAACAATCTCTGATCATCAGCCCGCAAGTTCCTATTAAGAGCACAATTACGATACTGCAAAATAACTTATTTTTGTGGACTGTAAAAATGGTGTAATATCCTTGTCATATCACTACAAAAATAAAACTTGTTAAAAATATAAACTTTACTTTATAATCCAACCAACCAAGAAGAGGAAAGTCTCTTAATCAACAAAAAAAATGGACAATAATCCTTAGGATATATGCTATCCAAAAATTTCAGTATAAACATAACCAGCCTAGTCTCTTATTTTTCATAAGAAAACCATGTTAAACACATAAGTATTCTTACTTACCTTTATCCTCAAGCAGTAGGGCTTCTCCAAGAACCCTAAAAGTCACTTATGGCTGCTTGTAAAGTCAAGGAAGAGTTGAGAGAGAACTTGGAAAAACAATCTATTTTTTTTTAAGTTAAATTACTTGAGTGAGATACTTATAAGCCCCTTTTAAAGGAGTACTTGGCCGACTTACTTTTCCATTATAAGCCTCATTTTATCAAGTAATTAAAGTACCATTTTGCCCTTTCTCTTGGGCCTTAAGGGGCCCCAAATTGATGGGCCTTTGCTGCCCATTTTTCCCCTTTCTCTTAGTTAGTTTAGGCTTAAATTATCAAAGAAATTGTGATGTCTTTGGGATCTTTTTATATCCTTTATGGACTGAAAACATAGTCCATTTATGATGCCAAAACATGGGCTAAACTTACACCCTTAACACAGACTTTATTCATAAAATTTATGATACTAAAACATGGGCTAAAGTTACACGCTTAACATGGACTTTATTCATAATCGGACTTGGACAAATTCAACGTCGAGCCTCGTCTCCATCTATCAAGATATTTTAAACTAAGCAAGTAGGTGATTCACCTGCTAGCTTCTTGAGTCCTATAAGCACCTCAATTCTCTCACTTTTTTTAGCTCCGTGATCTCCTCAGTTTGACATAAAACTTGTAGGCACTCGATTCTCTTAGGCGTTAGATGCACATATCGCCCTCTCACAAGAGATTCAAGCACTTTTAAAAATGGGTGCTAATTTGACCAAACTATATCATGTTTCAATTACATAGAACTAGTACATGTAAGATATGGGGTGTTACATGCTCCCCACTTAGTAACATTAGTCCTCAAATGTTAGCACAATTGGATAGCTTAACTAAGTTTAAATCTTTACTTAAACAAACTTTTGACAACATACTAAGTACTGAATCACACGTACCAATTAGTGTCCCAACTCTTCACGTTGGACTTCCTCTTCAGCTTTAAATAAGTAAGGATATTTTTATTTCATCGCATCCTCAAACTCCCATGTTATCTCTTCTGCTTGTTGGTTTCTCCAGAGTACTTTTATTGAAGTTATTTACTTATTTCGTAGCTTTTTAACTTGATGAACTAGAATAGAAATAGGTACCTCTTCATAGGTGAGATCTTCAATAACCTACATATCTTCAATTGGAGTGACACGGGATGCGTCACCTATGCATTTTCGAAGCATTGAGACATGAAAAACTAGATGAACCATTGAAATCTCTTGAGGTAGCTCTAATTCATATGCAGACTGCCCAAACTTCTTAACAATTTTATATTACCCTATGTAACATGGGCTCAGTTTTCCTTTCTTGCAGAATCTCATAACCCCTTTAATTGGAGATACCTTTGAGAATACCCAATCCCCTACTGAAAACTCTAGTCCTCTCCTTTTAGCATCCGTATAATATTTGTGATGACTCTGGGCTGTTTCTAACTATTATTGTATTACCCTAACTTTTTTCATGGCTTGTTGTACTAAATCTGGACAAGATAAGGTGGTTTCACCTACTTCAAACCATCCAATTGGTGACCTACATTTCTTTCCATACAAAGCTTCATAAGGTATCATTTTTATACTCGACTGGTAGCTATTATTATAGGCAAATTCAATAAGTGGCAAATGGTCCACCCAACTACCTTTAAGGTCCAATGCACAAGCTCGCAATATATCTTCAAGTGTTTGAATAGTGCACTCCGCTTCACCGTCTGCCTGATGCTGGAATGCTGTACTCAAATTCACTTGTGTCTCTAAACTCCTTTGGAAGGACTTCCAAAACATTGTAGTGAATTGATATCCTCGATCAGATATAATGGAAATTGGGACACCATGTAGCCTGACTATCTCTTTGACGTGTAGCTTGGCATACTCTTCAACTATATAATCACTCTTAACTGGCAAGAAGTGTGGTGACTTTGTGAGTCCGTTAACTATTATCCATATGGAGTCAAACTTCTGAAATGAGCGAGGCAATCCAGTAACGAAATCCATGTTGATCATATCCCACTTCTATGTTAGAAGCTCTATACACTGCATATAACCTCCCTACTTTTGGTGCTCTACTTTGACTTGTTGGCAATTTGGACCTTGAGCCACAAATCTGTAAGGTCCTTTTTCATGCCTCCTCATCAAAATATTCCCTTCAGGTCACGATATATCTTAGTTGACCCTGCATGGATGGAATATCTGGAATGGTGGGCTTCTTCCATTATCCTCTTTCTTAGTCCATTAGTATCAGGAACACATAATCTATTTTGGCAATAAAGTACTCTATTTTTTTTAAGTTCAAAGCCCTTTATCATACCTTGACTCACCTTTTCCTTAAGTTGTTGTAGAACAGGATCCTCGAACTGTTTTTCTTTCACCTCTTTTACTACTAAAGACGTTATTACACTATGTACAATAACCCCTTCCTTTGGAGTTTCAAGAAGGCAAACTTCCAAACTAGCTTGTTAACGTAGATCCTTAGCCACTCGTTGACTTACTATGGCCTGATCACCAGTATTCATGGTTTCCTTATGACTGACAGCATCAACTGCCACATTTGCCTTCCCCAGATGGTATAGTATATTAATGTCGTAATCCTTTATTAGCTCTAGCCATCTCTGCTATTTTAAATTTAGGTCTTTCTGCTTAAAAATATATTGCAAACTCTTATGATCAGTATATATGTCAATGTGAAACCCATACAAATAGTGGTGCCATATTTTCATAGCAAACACAATCGCTGCTAGCTCAAGATCATTTGTTGGATAGTTTTTCTCATGTGGTTGTAGTTGTCTAGAGGCATAAGCAATTACCCTACCATGTTGTGTAAATACACACCCTAAGCCAACTCCGGAAGCATCGCAATACACCGCATGCCCCTCGGTGCCTTCTGGAAGTATTAGTAGACGTACAGAAGTTAGTCTGCTTTTCAACTCTTAGAAGATCCTTTCACATATATCATTTCATTGGAACATGGTTGCGTTATGTGTAAACATTGTTAGTGGTGTAGAAATAGAAGAAAAACCTTCTACAAATCTCCTGTAATAACCTGCCAACCCTAGGAAGCTTGGAACTTCCATGGGTGTTATTGGTCTTAGCCAATCTTTCACAACCTCTATCTTTTGTGAATCAACCTTATTCCCTCACTGGAAACAATATGACCCAAGAATGCCGCTGATTTTAGCAAAAATTCACATTTGTAAAACTTGGCATACAACTGTAGATTACGAAGAACATGTAACACCTACCACAAGTGTTTTGAATGGTCCTCTTCAGATCTTGAATATACCAAAATTTCATCTATGAATACTATCACGAACATATCCAAGAATTTCTTAAATAACTTGTTCATCTGATCCATAAAAACTGTTGGTGCATTCGTTAGCCCAAATGACATAACAAGAAATTCAAAGTGACTATAGCGTGCTCTGAAAGCTGGCTTAGGTATATCTTTATCCTTCACCGCACTTGGTGATAACCTGATCTCAAATCAATTTTTGAAAAGCATTTGGCACCCTGTAACAGATTAGATAAATCATCAATCCTGGGGGGAGGTTATTTGTTCTTAATTGTCACCCTATTCAATTATCGATAATAGATACACATGTAACACCCCACACCTTACACTACACTACTGGCACAATTCAAATGAAACATGACATGGTTTGGTTAAATTGATGCTAACTTTTAAAAGTTCTTGAATCTCGTGTTAATGGACTATATGTGCGTCTAGCGCTTAAGGGGATCGAGGGTATACATGTTTTGTGGTGAATTAAGGAAATTATGGCCTTAAATGAAGAAAAATAATTGAGGTGCTTGTAGGACTTATCAGGTAGCAGGTGAGTCACCTACTTGCTTAGCTCCAAATCGCGAACTAAACAGAGACGAGGCTCAACATCTAAATTGTCCAAGTTCGATTATAAATAAAGTCCATGTTAACGTTGTAACTTTGGCCTATGTTTTAGAATCATAAATGTACTATATGTTAATCGCAAGGGAGGTATTAAAAAGGGCCCAAAGATAATACAAAACACTTAGCAAATTGGGCCCCAACATAAGTAAGTGAAAGCTGAAAATTTGGCAACCCAAGTCCAAGTTGGTTCTCCAAGAAGGCCCAACTTTGAGGGTCAAGCTGGTGGGTAAGCTACTAGATTATGTGTTGTGTATGTTGGTCAATAAGTCAAGAGAGAGTTGGCATAACATCCCTATATAAAGGGCTCCAAAGCTTCTCCACAAGTTATAGTTCACTTGAACACAGACAAAAAACAATCAGATTGCTCTCTCTACTTTCTCTCAACTTTTTTTAACTTTGTGAATCAGAAAAATGACTTATTTAGGGTTCTTAAAGAGACTCTAATTTAGGGTTCTTAAAGAGACTATAAAACTTGAAGGCAAAGGTAAGTAATTATAGTTGTATTTTAGTATAGTTTTATCATGAAAAACACGAAATAGATGCTACCTATGCTGCTGAAATTTGTTGGAGAGATTCTATGCAGAAAGTTGCTGCACCTTTTGCTTTTGTTTTGGTGATTTCCCTATGGCTTTGAAGTTATATTATGAAGCGAACTTGGTGTTGTTAACATGAGTAGAGTTATAAACATCACCCTAAGGTTGCTGCCCTGGTTTTGGTTTCATTTAACAAGCACGTCTTATCGAGTTATCTTAAGCGTCACGTTGATTGGAATTTGTGGGCTGTTGTGTGTAAAGCTATTAGCTCACATCCTTCATGACTTCTTAAGTGATGTTATAGTACTGTTCTAGGTCTATTTATATGTGTAAATGTTGCTGGAACATTTTGGTTAAATTTGGATCCGATTTGGAATTACTAAGGTCGAAAGGTAGCGAGGAAAGGTAACATTATGCTGTCCATTTTTAGATTGCGTGAAATTTTGATGTGTTATGCTTTGTGCGTTGTTGTAAGACTATTATGGAATTAACGTATGTTGTACATGACGTGTACATGCTAATGTGTATTATAAAATACGATTAGGGGAGGAAAGGTTGAAGGAATATGCTTGGGTTTATAAACACCCGCTTGCTGCCCATGTACTGCTTTCTTATGCGATTGAGATACCAAGGTATGTCTATTGCCTATTAACGTTAGTTTTATCCCCTACTATGTTATAGATAAGTATTTGGAGGAAGGGAAGGTTATCTTGAGGTAGTAACAAGGTCATACAACAAGGTATGTAAGGTTATTTGATTTTGTATCATTTGACATGAAACGTAGATCCTTTCTTGGCACATAAAGGCACTTACCAACTCTGACATAACTATTAACTATGTCTCCATTCATTGACATGTTCATATGATTCCATACATAGTCACTTTCAAATCTGGTTACATACATGAATACAAAGATATATGTACTCCTTTTTGCCAAATAAAGTTCAGGAGGTGTTCCATTTCATATGCATTTTATTATTGGTGTAACATACTCTTTTTCCATTGTCACATTGTCTTGTATAATCATCTACATATCACATGCTACATATACAGTCATACAACTCCAATATCATAGCCACCAAAAGAATCATCTCAAAGGTAATTAAAAGATACAGTATACAGTTTTGATGGGTGGTAGCCCGAGGGGGTTCACTGAGAACCTAGCATAGGGATGATCCTGATACAGTTTACGGGTGGTAGCCCGACGGGGTTCATTGAGAACCTAGCATAAGGATGATCCCGATACAGTTTCACCACTGATCAATTGGTCATTTGTTTACAGCTGTGCACAGATTTTGCAGTACACATTCTACAGTAAAGGTAAAGTCATATAAAGGACATAAAATACATGATTCCACAGTATAACTAAGGGTGGTCCCTAATCTTGCACAGACGGATGGTTTCATTTGAGTTGCTACTTTATATACAATATATCCTTCCTTACATACTCAGTACAACATCCCTTACTAACGTTCCTTACAGGGGACCTGCATTTCACGCTGCAAGTACAGGTGCTAGTAGATCTCTCCAGTAGGAGTACAGGATATTTAGCTGCTGTCACCAAACTCCAGGTTGCTTCGGGGCTTTGTATATGTCTAGAGCTTATGTTTATATTATATAGTTAGTTGAGGCAGGGCCTGTCCCGACCCTTATCAGATGTTCTTCTTTATTTAAAGGCTTTGTAGACTATGTAAAGTAAAAGTGAAGTCATGTCTCATACTTTAGACACCGTGGCCCCAACGGCCTAATCATATGCATTTCCTTTTGGCTTATTATCACTGTTTATTTACTTTAAGGCATGTTAAAGGTAGAAACCCCTGATAATACGTATAGTAAGCGCAGAGTTACAGGTTGGTTCTCCCGGGCCTTATCAACCACGGGTGCCAGTCTGCCCTAACGGGACTTGGGGCGTGACAGAAGTGGTATCAGAGCAGGTCATCCTAGGGATTCTACAAGGCCATGTCTATGTAGAATCTTGTTTATCGATGTGTTGTGCACCACATTTATACGCAGGAGGCTACTTGGCGTTTACGAGTTGTTACTTTCTTTTCATTCTTTAGATCGTGCCATAAAGTCAAGTGTAATAGGTGCATTATGTCTAATTCTAAACTATTTTGTACAGCAAGTATTCTAGAAACAAGGCAGAATAAAGGTAAAAGGAAGGGAATAGAAGTGGTGGTTCGCATACCTAGCCAGGCTAGACAACAAAGTGAGGTTCAAGAGGAGTCTTTGTCATAGACATCTCCAACTCCTCCAGTTCCCAGTGAACTAGAGATCAGTGAAAATCCCCTAGAGACACCTGTTGATGCTAATGTACAGGATTTCAGAAATGCAGTCCAACTATTGACCCGTATAGTTGCTGGACAAGGTCAAAGGCAGGAAGGTCCATGTGCTACCAATAAGGCAGTGGGCACAAGGATACGTGATTTTCTTAATTTAGACCCTCCAGCCTTTACCGCTTAGATCCCAATGAAGACCCCCAGGACTTTATTGATCAAATTCAGCGTACCTTAGATGTTATGCATGCCAGTGGTACAGAAGCAGTTGAGTTAGTGACATATAGGCTGAAGGGTGTGGCCATATTGTGGTTTGAAGCCTGGAAACAATCCAAAGGTATAGATGCTCCTCCAACTACCTGGAAAGAGTTCAAGGAGGCATTTCCTGGGTCATTATTTGCCATTAGAGATCCGGGAGGCCCGTGCAGACCAATTCCTGAATCTTCACAAGGGGAATATGAGCGCGAGAGAGTATAGCCTCCAATTTAAGTCCCTAGCAAGATATGCTCCTAATGTAGTTGCTACCATGGAAGACAGAGTTCATAGGTATGTAGATAGGTTGGATACATATTTGGTCAGAGATTGCACCATTGCTTCCTTGAAAAATGATATGGACACAGTAAGAATGCAGGAATTTGCACAAAAATTAGAGGACCAGAGACAGAGGCGAAGAACACAAGAGCTGGAAAGGGGGCAGGCCAAAAGAGCCAGATCTACAGGACAGTTTACGCCATCCTAAAGTGAGTTTAGACCTCGGATTTCTAGTAGACCGCCCAGGCCATCATCCTCCTACTCTGCAGCTAGTGCTCCACCATAACTTCAGGGGTCTAGAAGGAATCAGTTTGGTTCTAGGAGTGAAGGGCAAGGTGCCCGAATGGCGGGATATTCGGTAGGCCAACAAATGACTCCAAGGCAGCCTTGTAGACAATGTGGAAAAAATCATCCGGGTATATGTCGTGCTGGGACGGATGCTTGCTATTGGTGTGGTGCGCCAGGGCATATGATAAAAGATTGCCCCAGGAGGCATATGGGTGGTATGGCACAATCTACTAGGTCAACTGTTTCATTATCACAATCACTTCCTCTAGCAGGTAGGGGTCAGCAAGCACCTATGGGTCATGCTAGAGGTGTTAGAGGGGCAGCTAGCTCTAGCGGAGATCAAAATCGCAATTATGCACTAGGGAGTCGGCAAAATTTGGAAGCTTCACCTGATGTGGCCACAAGTACATTGTCCATCTTTTCACATAATATATGTGAATTGATTAATCCTAGTTCTACACTATCATACATCGCTCCACTAGTTGCTAGAGATCTTAAGAGGACACCTAAATTATTGAGCAAACCATTTGAGGTGTCTACACCAACTGGTGAATCTATTATGGCTAGAAGGGCTTATTATGACTGTGTAGTAACTGTTGGTGATCCTGACACATTAGCTGACCTAATTGAGCTAGAAATGGTGGAATTTAATGTTATTATGGGTATGGATTGGTTAGCTTCTTATTATGCCACCGTGGATTGCCGAACTAAGAGAGTGTATTTCCACTTTCCAAATGAGGCAGTTCTTGAATGGAAACGCAATGTTGGGGGGGGGGGAGTTTATCTCTTACTTTAAGGCCAGAAAGATGATATCCAAGGGGTATATATGTCATATAGTTAGAGTAAGGGATATGGAGACAGAATCACCAACTCCTCAGTCAGTGCCAGTAGTGAATGAATTTGTTGATGTGTTCTTTAAAGAACTCCCAAGTGTACCTCCTGAATGAGAAATAGATTTTGGTATTGACTTACTCCCAAGCACTCAACCTATTTCTATCCCTCCATATAGAAGGGCCCAGCAGAATTACGTGAATTAAAAGAGCAGTTAAAATATTTACTGATAAGGGTTTTATAAGACATAGTATGTCCCCCTAAGGTGCACCGGTGCTATTTGTACGCTAAAAGGATGGCACCTTGAGAATGTGTATCGACTATCAACAATTGAATAAGGTGACAATTAAGAATAAATATTCCCTCCCCAGGATTGATCATTTATTCAATCAGTTACAAGGTGCCAAATGCTTTTCAAAAATTGATTTGAGATCAGGTTATCATCAAGTGAGGGTGAAGGAGCAGGATATACCAAAAAGATCTTTCAGAACACATTATGGCCACTTTGAATTTCTTGTTATATCATTTGGGTTAACGAATACACCAGCTATTTTTATTGATTTGATAAACAAGGTATTTAAGCCATTTTTGGATGTAGTTATGATCATGTTTATAGATGACATTTTGGTATATTGAATATCAAAAGAGGACCACGCAGATCACTTGCGACAGGTGTTACAGACTCTTCGTGATCGACAGTTATATGCCAAATTTTCTAAATGTGAATTTTGGATAAAGTCAGTGGCATTCTTGGGTCATATTGTGTCTGATGAGGGAATAGGGGTTGATTCACAAAAGATAGAAACTGTGAAAGATTGGACAAGACCAACAACACCCATGGAAGTTCGGATCTTCTTAGGCTTGGCATGTTATTACAGGAGGTTTGTCGAAGATTTTTCTTCTATTTCTACACCTCTAACAAAGCTAACATATAAGGCAGCAAAGTTCCAATGGAATGATGCGTGTGAAAGGAGTTTCCAGGAGCTAAAAAATATGCTAACTTCTACACATGTACTGGTACTTCCAGAAGGCACTGAGGAGCATGTAGTGTATTGCGATGCTTCAGGAGTTAGTTTAGGCTGTGTATTGGCAAAAAATTGTAAAGTAATTGCTTATGCATCCAGACAACTACGACCCCATGAGAAAAACTACCCCACTCATGATCTTGAGCTGGCAGCAGTTGTGTTTGCCTTGAAAATATGGTACCATCATTTGTACGGGGTCCATGTTGACATATATACTTATCGTAAGAGCCTACAGTACATCTTTAAGCAGAAATATGTAAACTTGAGACAGCGGAGGTGGCTAGACCTAATAAAGGATTACAATATTGACATACTATACCATCCAAGGAAGGTAAATGTGGTAACTGATACTCTGAGTCATAAGGCGATCATGAATACTGATGATCCAGCTGCAATAAGTCAAGGAATTGCTAAGGATCTATGTCAGTTAGCCAGTTTAGGAGTACGCCTTCTTGAAACTCCAAATTAAGGAGTTATTGTGCATAATGCTCCAGAGTCTTCATTGGTAATGGAGGTAAAAGAAAAACAGTTCGAGTATCCTATTTTACGACATATGAAGGAAAAGGTGAGTTAGGGTATAATTATGGGCTTTGACCTTACACAAAATAGAGCACTTTGCTGTCAAAACAGATTATGTGTGCTTGCTATTAATGGGTTAAGGAAGAGAATAATGGAAGAATCCTATCATTCCCGATATTCCATCCATCCAAGATCAATGAAGATGTATCATGACCTAAAGGGAATGTTTTGGTGGGGAGATATGAAAAGGGACCTTGCTAAATTTGTAGCTCAATGTCCAAACTGCCAACAGGTGAAAGTAGAACACCAAAATACTGGAGGGTATATGCAATGTATAAAGCTTCCAACATGGAAGTGGGGTATGATTAATATGGATTTTGTTACAAGTTTGCCTTGGTCACCTTAGAAGTTTAACTCCATATGGGTAATAGTTGGCAGACTCACAAAGTCAGCAAACTTCTTACCAGTCAGGGGTGACTATACAGCTAAAGAGTAAGCCAATCTATACCTCAAAGAGATAATTAGGCTACATGGAGTCCCAATCTCCATTATATCTGATCGAGGAGCTCAATTCACTACAAAGTTTTGGAAGTCCTTCCGAAGGAGTTT